>JBBPKJ010000363.1:0-27694 GCA_038089195.1 Brasilioporus rufonigricans
TGCGTGAGACCAGTGAGGTGGCAGAACGGCGATAGCGCACTGGCGGGGGCACCCTCACAGCAGGCGACTTTATGAGTGGGACGCGCGCAGCGGCAGCATATTGAGATTGTGTCGCTACGAAGTGCCATTCAATTAGACGTCGAGCTGGTCGACGATCCTTGCGACGACTTACAATGATCTGCCATCGCACACGCACGTAGTAGAACCAAGAAATGGAGAAGTTGGCCACAGCTACGAGCTCAATTGTCTGAAAACGTTTCTACTACCACTCCGCATCCCCTTTCTACGTTGTTTTCGACCGCTGCGCTCGTACTCGCTCATCTCGCTTCTCGGCTCTTCTAAGCCCCGTTCCATGCCCACACCAAATACTTCGACACCGTTTCGGACAGTTTTCTTTCGCGCGGCTGCTGGTGTTGGGCCATCATCACGAGTGCCCGAAGGAACGACACTCATCTCCATTCCACCATCCGCACCAAACCGCACCGTCAAAGGTGATTCAGCAGACGGCTTCGACGACTGCCGAGAAACAAGACGTTGCCCAAACGAGGCGTCCTTGTCATTTGTCCTGCCAGCTGGTGCATCCGCTTGGGCGACCAGTGGGACGAAATGCACTTTACTTGACTGTCTGTTGGCGTCGCGTGTCCTTGAGTAGACTTGCTGAAGACGCGCGTTTTTCTGCCCCGGTCTGGATCGGGGATCGTGCTGGTTCAACTCTGCAACGGTGTCAGTCGGCGGAAATGAAATAGTCCCTGCGATACCCACCGCCGGCATCGGAACTATCGTCATTGTCGCTGGTATCCTCACCGCTCTCATCACCGCTGCTGCCCAAGTCGTCCGATGACATTTTGTCACTCTCCTCATCCTCATCCTCCACGGCCGTCTTTCCCCGAGATGAATTGACATGCTTCATTGCGACGGAAGAGGGATTAAGCAGAGCGTACTCCCTGCTCGTCTCGTCCACCATGAAGTCGGGGTTTTCAAAAAGTTCTTTGAACCGAAGGTCATTGAGAAGCGTGAGTTGCTCTTCGCCGGCCGCCCCTTCCTCGTCCACAGACATGGTTTCATCTGCAACGTCCGGTTCACCCTTCTCCGTAGGCCTTTTGGCCTTTCTCGCCTTTTTCTTCTCCTCTCTCCTTCGGTCCCGCTCCGCGTTTCGTTCGATTCTTTCTGCGAGGGCCTTGTTGACCTTGACGGATGTCACGGCACCATCCTTGCGCGTACGTATACGGGTCTCCGCCAATTTTTCAAGGCGCTCCTTGACGAGTTTCTCGCGGTGCTCTGCATATGCGAAAGGATTGGCGATAACGCGTGCAGTGTCATAAAGCTTGAGAGACACGAAGTAACCGTGCATGTATGGCTTGAGCGCAGGAGTACCAATGAGGTGATCCAACCCGAGACTGCGCACAGGGACAGAGGGTCAGCGCGACAAACACGCAGGACAAGACAGGTGAACGTACGTCCGTAACTCGTTCCTCTCGATGAATTTGTAGTCCTCATACACGTTTCGTACACTTTGGTCTTCCATTTCCTCCGTAATATTTTCGAGGAAACTTGCCCATCGGGGCGCTGGACCAAGCTGAGGGATATAATACGATGCCATTTGGATGCCTTCGTTAGCGGTGAGGAGTAAACCACTCCCCGGTATGTGGTGAATGTCGTTGAGGTCGGTGGCCGGAGTGATCGACACAAAATTCGACGAAGGCTAGAAGGCATATGAGTGTATAATACGGAACAAGTGCCCTCTCATACTGTATTCCGGTCCCAAATTTTGACCACTTTTTTATCCGCACTGAGGACCATTCCATCGCCCGCCATGCGGTTGTCACTCTCGAGCCAAGTGACGTTTTTCAATGGTAGTCCATATCCTTGGTCTTTGAACGCGAACGGCTTCGGCAAGCGTATGTCGTAAAGAAGCGTGTGCCCCGTAGATGTGCCAATCGCATACGAGAGTCCGTCAGACCTCGTCGCAATCGCGGTCACCGCCAAAGAATCCGTCGATGATTCGCCGTCAACGCCCGGAAGCGCCACCTTGGCCCGTCCCGCACTGGGAGCGATGCGACCCTTGGGCAGATCGAGAACGCCGACAACGGAACGCGAACGGGGGTCCCAAAACTGCACACTCGCATGCCCGTCGATCCCAAACGCCAACAGTTGGTGCGCTGGGTTGATATCGATGCAGTTGACCCCAAGGATGGGGCCGTCCTCTGGCGGGACGAGTACGAGCGGATTCATGAATCGTCCTTGTTCGAGATTGAGACGATAGATCTCGTTTCCAGATGCCGAGATGAGAGCATCGCAGGACGGGTAGTGGTATGCGATGGAACGACCGAAACGCGGGATGCGCGTCCGGTAATGGAAGCCGTTCTGCGTGTGCAGCTCGATCGTACGGTCGTTTTGGAGGTGTATCGTCTTCGTCCAGTCGTCTGACAATATCTGACATCTCTGACTGAGCACTCCGCGTCCTCACTACGAGTTCCTACAGCTGAAAAAAAGGACACACTCACAATGAAATCGACGTTCTCGGCATCGGCGTGTCGTTCGAACTTGAGAGTGAGTTCGTCCAGATCCCAGACCCGTATTTGGGGCTTGTACGTTCCCGTTGCAATTGCATGGTGTCCGTCTCGTGTGGTTTTGATTTTGTTGCTCGCCTCCGGAAACTCGAACCCCTGGATGAGTTCTATCTGGCCTTCTACATGCTCTCGGAGAGCCCGCTTTCCCTTTGTTTTCGATGTTCTAGTTCTCTTAAGCCAGTCAGGTATCGAGGAGGACGATCCCGCAACGGCACCATTCACGGTGTAGACCTTGACATCGCCCATCGCAACCAAGGAAAGATGTTGCACGGAACGCCCGAAAAAAATACCACGTGACTAGTAAACTATGGACAGTATAAAAACATTCCCTCGATGAATCACACATAGGTCTTCCCGAGAGACTGCAGTAAAAAGCTGGTGCGGATATGCGGTTTATGTACTCGGTCAAATGTGGACACCACGGTTTACCTCTGCCCTGCAGCACATCGTCCACCAAACCGCTGAGTAGGGGTGCACTATCAACAGGTACGTAGCTCCTCAATATGTCTTTTTCTTCTCGTCCACAGAGAGACCACCTGATACAGAGTCAGTCGCAGGTGATGGTATTCCGAGAGACGTTTACCTGGTCCAATGTTCACAAGGAGGATAAGACCACCGACGATCGCTGTGGAAGACAGTAAGCACGCGACATCTTGTAATCGCCAAGGAACCCACAGAGCGTCTGGAAGAAGTCGTATCTGATGGATTCTCGTTAGTAATGCGGACTCGAAGTCCAGCGGGTACCCACTTAAGGAAGTCACGTTGGGGATGTGCGCTATGTACACTCCACCAATTGTTGGCGAAGACGTTGAAAACACTTAACACAATCACCAAGAAGGTAGCAGACCACTTGGCTTTGAAGCCGACAGCGACCATGATGCACGCGGCAAGGCCAAAAAGAGTGACAAATACACGTCCTATGCTCCATTTACCCTGGATAATGAATCCAAAGAACAAGAATATGAGCAAGACACGCCCGGCGAGGAGGAAACTAGAGGAGTAGAACATCAGAGGGACCAAAGAGTATCCAAGAGCAATACGAACTATTTCTTGCGGTCTGTCTCGCTTATTGAGGGTAGACCAGCAAAGTTTTTCTTTTTCGAAATGAGTGTTTCGCTAAACACCATGACGAGGCCGCCGATCACACTCAGGTTTCGGAGGAAAAAATTCAAGTCAAAGATTAGGCCATAACCAAAGCCTTGCGAGAGGACGACCAGGAAGAGACCAATGACTGCGTATTCCGTGAAACGTTTTGATATAACGGCCGAAGATGCTGCCAACATGACCTAGATTTTTCGCGCTTAATTTATGGCAAGCGAGGAAAAATCAAAAGGGCACGTACAATGACGTTCAAAAATAGGAAGAAGTGAGATAGACCCCAATAAAAGTGTCTGTGACTGTTGAAAGGGACTGAGGACGTGATGCAAAAGGGATGCGAAGGACACACGTTTGCAGATACCACAACTGATCCTTCCACTGTGTGATGATTCGGAGTGCATCCTCGTAGAACGTGACAACGATGAGGAAGCGACCGATCGCCGGGAGGTGGGGTCGGAGGGGCTGGGAGTAGACTTCGATGGTATCTTCGACCTGTTTTCCCAAAACCCTCAGCTTCTCGAGGGGGTCGTCTGGGTTCGCGGCTCTGTAGCCCGAGGAGGGTCGCGAGTTGGAGAAGCCGTGTGGGTCAGCATTGTAGCTCGCTGCGACGGGACGGCCAATGTTGATGCGGGATGTCATGGTGCTGGTGGTGGTTAAAGGCTAACAATATTGAACGCGACGTGGCACTAAAGGTCGTGGGAAATGATCCGAATGTCACATGACCATGACTCCGGAACGGCCAAGTACAAAATACTTTGTAGCGCACGGTATGGACACCAGGGACTACCTCTAGTCAGTCGTGGCGCATCCCCGGCTCATTCGTGGCTGACGTTAGACATAGTGCCGTGCTCAACTTGCCCAGTACTGCTTCCCAGAATGAGGTAAGGGAACGCTACAGGGCCTTGTCCGTCATATTCCACCCCGACAAGCAACACGACGAACGCACCAAGGACACTGCCGCTACCAAGTTCCTTGAGATACAGAAGGCTTACGAAGGTGAGACTCGCAGATGTTCTCAGGCCTCCACGTCCGCCGTTCCGTCTTGACATGTTGCATTCCGTGTCCCCTGACTGTCATGCAAAATAGTGTTGTCAGATCCGTTTCTTCGGTGCGTGACCATACCCCCTTTTCCTCCTCCGGGGCCTTCATATCTCACTCAACAGACAAGTTTATGATCGCCTGGGTGAGGCCTGTCCGCAATCTGCCGTCCGTCCGAGCTCTTATAACTCCTGTCTCTCAATGCACAGGGCCAAACGGTCTGAAATGGAAATGGCCCGCGGAGCTACGATCAAAAGATAACGAAGAAGTAGGCTCTCGATATTGATACCCAGACCAGGTAGCTCAGCCAACGGAAAATCAGATTAAGGCGGCACTTGATGAATGGGAATTTGATCGCCGCCATGAGACCATCGAACAGCTTCTTCAGCCCAGAGGCTCGGTTACTTGTTCGATCAACGCCTCCTCTCTATTCGCGAGCGGTGATGATTCTACACGGAATTTCCGCAATTTTCTAAACCGCATACGTGGCATCGGTGTTACCAGTTTCGGAGTTCGCCAGAACGTCACGGTCAGATCCCATCCATTGCTATCCAATCTGATTGATCTGATAAACAGGCCCCCCATCCCATCCTCTAGAAGCGTTTAGGTTCCAAAACCACTGTTACCCTCACTGGTCACTCTCAGACTGGCGCACGGAGTATCACGCGTACCCTAACAGGAACTTTTCAGCATCAGTTTTCCCCGCGATTCGCATTAGAGGTATGTATCGCATGTTTGCGACGCCCATTCGCTTATCACCCAATGCATCGTGGATGGCTTCCGTTGTAGTTAACGGCCGGGCTTCTGAAACCCCAAATCATCGCCGCAGCGACGACATACAATGATAACGACAATGCCATTGCGCTGAGAACTGGTTTTGTCCCCACTTTGTGGCGCACTTTGCCCCCGTTTTTCACCCTATCTGTCGGTCGCCGGTTATTCCGTCATTCCCCAACACAGGGATCTGCGACTTGGACATTCTCGCCAGGGTCGCCTGGTAGTCGCCTTGAGTTGCACGTGCACTCCTCAAAGCCGTTTGACCTAACGTTACCAGAAGAGTACACGGTGTCCCCAGAACCCGCCGAACCCATGTTTGACAATGGACCGGGGTCAATTACTGGCTTTGGTGCAGGTGTTGGATCTTGGTCTTATGGCATGATTCTTAACGGTCCAGAATCATGTTTCACAGTGAATTATTCTGTTTTTCTTCACGAACTCGCCCTTCGCTTGAAAGCTGGCGTGGAAATTGGTTTACCGGGCGCGGCGTATTCCATCTCGGCAAGATGGAACGGAAAGAGGAGTGCCTTTTCTACCGCTGCTGGAGTAGGTAACTGGGGGGTGTTCGTGAGATTTGAGTAAGCGACTCCATGTTTCATGTCGTATGCTCACACAGTGTGCCGTCAGATTATCGTATCTCCGGCAGAAATGGATGCTGCCGATCGTTCTCTCACCAGAGAACAATGACACATTGGCTTTTTATTCTGTCATAATACCTTCCACGGCACTGGCTCTAGGATACCATTTCATACTCAAACCTCGCCGTCGTGCACAGCGTACTACGTACGTTGACGTTTATCTAAGTTTTGGGGTATTACTGAACGGGGATTTCAGGTACTTTGATGCTGCACGAAGAGCACTGAAAGAGGAGAGGTCGGCGGTAATGAGGCAAACTGAGAACACTATTCTCCTTTTGCGAGAGCCTGCGAGAAGACATATGGATGCTGAAAGGGCGATAGAAGGTAACGTTTACAGCACTCCAAGGGAAAATTTCCCTCATTCTTACTCACCCCATTTAGGACTAGTCATCCTGGAGGCCACTTACGGACCGACGGTTGTGAGCACCGAAACCGTGGGTCTCGATATAGACGTGACGATACCTCTTCAAGCGCTTGTCCACAAGAGTCAACTATTTGTGTCGAACAAAGTGCCCAAGGTGAATATTGGGAATACACTAGAATATTCATACGGGACTTATCATTTACTCGTAGTCGGGTATACAGGGCTTCTGTGACCCCGCACCCAAGACTCCTAAGTCGTTACGGGTGCGGTATATGTTCCGCGACCAGATGCACTATGCCGAAATTCCAGACCTGTTGCCCATCGTCCTTCCATTGCGGGGTAAGATCCGTCCGCATTTGTAGATGCACAACATTGACCCCATTTTACACAAAAGACCACCTGGTGCTGTAGGACACCGGTCCCCGAGATCTGGTTGCCGAATGTCTGGTTCAATATTTCCAATCCAGCTCCACCGCCGTTTAGTACTTCCAGTTGGAATGCTCATCTCCACCGGACGCTGCACAGGATCCATTACATTTATATTGTACATACACTCCCCTCATTGCATTACGACAAGATGGTGTTGCGCAAGCATAGCGATTCTTTGCGTCCCCCGCTTTGTCACATCAAGACAGTTGACTTTCAACCTTCAAGCTGTGGCTTATGAAGAACACGTCGAGAGCATCCCAAGTTGTATGTCTCCGTACGCACCTACCCATTCCACGTCAGCCATTAACGATGCACGCATGAGATCTGCACCGGGAATTGGATGGTGGCGAATTCAAGCCAGGTCCGCAGTGATGTATGGGGGTTGCAAGGCGTGCATGACATCAAGAAGCATGATGCACCTAAGCTTGAGGCAGAAACGTTCTCCAAGTCCGAAAGACGCTGTCACAGGGTGTACGATCTGTTCGGGTTCGGCTTCCAGATCACGAATCACGCCGCGTCGGGTTAAATGCCCAACATCAACGATGGCACCAAGGGCGATGTATTTGGCACCGTGATATGCGTGCTTTGACTGGTCACCCTCGCGACCACCGCTCACACAGCTAACACCACCAAGTATAGAGATGTGGTCCGAACGAATTGGCAAGCTGAATGCGTTGACGCCACAGTCATATGAAAGAGCTTTACAGGACGAGTAATCCCCGCTCCCCTACCCTGAATTTCAGCTGTCCCACTGGCAGTTGATACCTGCCAGGAAGTGCGTAACGCAACTCGATGTGGGTGAAAATGGACATTTGGGCGTATGACATGCTCCGAAAAATGCATAAGGTGACAGGGGATCGTTTACCCCCTTTTCCAGAATGATTGCGCCCCGTGTCACACATACATCATGGTGTGTGGTAGGAAAGCGATGGGCTCGGAGGTGGCTGCGTCCTCCGTATTCGCCAGGGTGTTCGTGGACGAATGTGGCTTAAGTGATTGGTGATTCGGAACTACTATAGAGCTATGAGCTGGCGTGGCAGTTGGCCACGGCAAACGCCGAGGCAGAGCGTGCACAACGCGTCCCCTTGTAAGTGCACCCGGGAGCCGGCATTGGTTGCCACGAGCGTTGGACTGCCACGGAGTCTCGGACATTGAATCGGCTGGACACTGTGAAACCTTCGCGGTTCAAGCCTCCGCGCCAGTCGAGGGGGGAGGGATAGCCTTGAGGTGTTCTGACCACCCCAAATATATTGTGAGGTTGTGGTTCGGACACATAATCGGATACACGAAGTCTCAGGGGCCACAGCTTTAGCCGGAGAATGCCAGCCGATCGAACGGCGGTGGCATCTCAGTTGGACGATAGACCATCTCAGGAAGCGGAAGGCCGCAAGGGGCAGAGCACCCGGTCATGTAACCACGTACGATGTGTACTCAGTCAGGCGGGATAAGCCGAAGTGCGAAAATAGTTATTCCCAGCGCTGAGAGGGGAGTCGAGATTAGATCTGGTTCGCCCTTAGGGTTAGTCATTGTCGGTTGGTGAGATGTAGAAGGAGATTTCTCGGCGACAAATGCATTGCTCGGAGAACTCCATGGGAGTTGGAGGTGACTACAGGTGGCGCGGTCGTTTGTCAAATGGTCGAGTGACCTGGAACAATGGTTGACGCACGCGAAAAACGCCTAGTGGCGTTCGAACCGCATGTCATTCTGGGTTCCACGCATGGCGTGTGTTCTCGCAGAGTGGGGAAGGTGACAGAAAGGCAAGGAAACACGCTAGGGAGGGAAGATCGTGAGTGACCCGCCCGCGGGTAGTGAAGATCACCGCCGACCCTTACAGGCGCCCCACGGCGGGGTGATCGAGGGGTATCGAGGAGACCACAAAGGGGAGAGCTTGCTAGGGATGGCCCAAGTGGAAACAGATGCCGAGATCGAGGGGTCATCAGGTTAGCTGTACCGAATTGATATGGCAAGAGTTAGATTCGCGCTTAGAGGGTGTTGAGTGAAAGGGATGATGGTGCACATGGTGGTGACAGGGCTCTTCGCCTAGAAAAATTAACGTTGGACACGGATGAATTGAATTGGGGCCTGATGAATTAGCGTAAATGGACGGAACAGGATGGGGCTGGGATCAAGCTCAAGGTTTGATGAACCTACTCACAGGGCGAGGGCGACTCGACGTTTTGGGGGAAGTCTGAGAGGGTGGTTCCATGAGCTTCCATTACATATCTTTTGGACTTTGGCTTTCTGGTACCGCCGATCTCCGTGAAGGCTAGGCGGTGGCTGGCCGGCGGTTCCAAGCACAGGGTTGGAGGAATGGCCACACTATTTACCTCGCAGGTTTGGTTATAGTAACTGGGCGGTCCAAATGTGCTGCGCCCGATCATTCACCCACAAATCTAAACGTTGCCGTCCGCTTTTTTTTTCTCAACGAACCTACCTGCATGTGTAACTCAATTCAAACTTTAAATAATTTCCCATCTTGGGCCTCCTCCTCTCCACCCCGCTTTACATACCGTCCCTAGCAAATATATAGGCCCCCCCTCGTCCACCCCTTCCCTTCTCATCCCCACCCATGCAACATCCCTCCCTCCAGAACGTCCGCATCCGCTCCACCAGGGATGCCCTCCAGGTCTTCTACGCCGTCGCACGCAACGTCATTCCACTCATAACTCGCCGCCTCGATGCAGAGGAGCGTCGCGCCATCGTCCCCGGCAACGTATACGTCTGGGAAGAACGCAGTGCCAACTCCGAGGCAACAGGCCTCGGCATGGAGCGATGGTCTGTCTCACTTCTCATTCTCCTCGCGCCACGCTCACATTCCCTCTAGGACGGACGGCATGGGCTGGGGCCCAAGTCGAGTCCGTGATGTATGTCCCGTCGCCACCCTCCCTGCCACCTATTTATCCTTGTTTAGGACTTTCTTTTCTACCACCAGAAAGAGTGCGACGTGACCGATGATCCAACAAGCGCCTCTACCCCTTGGGCGCAGATGATTAGGTCAGTCATTATTACCCTTTTTCTGTACTCCCCGCCATGCTTCCCTCTTGTTCGTTCTCTTATTGTCCACTTAACCTAATTCGATCATCTCCATTATATTAACCCTGTCACATATACAGCATGTACCCCTCACCCCGATCCCGCGCAACAAGCGAATCTGAACGCCTAATAAAGCAAACCTATAGTGTGCGCGTTTCTTTGCCCGAGGACCGCCCACGGGGCATCTTCAGAAAGTGGCACCTGAGTACGTGTTTCATGGCAATCTCCGCAGTCACCTGGCCAATCCTCCCTCCGGTAGCGGCTTACTTTAGCCAACAAAGACTAGATCGACTTGACACGATCGATAATGTCAAGGGGATCGGTGATGTCCCCGTCCCAGACGGATGGTTCCGTAGTGCCCGCAGAGATGGTAAATCCCGCAGAGACGACGATCTCCCAAAGTCCGTCGTGGCAAAGCGCATGTCACAAGTCCCAATGGAAGGCATCGTCTCTACGTCGAACCCTGTTCAGCCTTCTTTCTACCACTCCCAAGGACCTGCACCCACATACACCCAGTTCCCCACGTCTGCCAATGCTTCTCAATTAGAGCTGTCAGAAGCTCCGGGTGCACGGAAAACTGCCTTCTCTCTGCCGTCATCGGCTGAGCACCCTCACTACAGCTCAAGTGGCGTCCGTCAAACCACGTATTCGGAACCTAATTTGAACCCTGGCAGAGATAACGCTCGGTTTCGAGATAGCACCGCTGGCCACACATCGTACAATTGCCCTTCCCCCCCATCTTCATCGTCGTCCATGCCAGCGACCCCAAGTCCAAGGATAAACCCCGTTCACTTGACCGAACAACTAGTACCCCTCGATTATCTCCAAAACCTCTCGTACCCGAGACGTGACCCCATCGACGAGCAGTTCTTACAGCGCTTCTCCACCCAAACACTCACGTCGACCATGCCCAAAAGTGCTGCCATTTCTGGGCACTCACATTCACATTCATTCTCGGGTAGAATGCAATTCTAGTGTTTTCTGCATCTCGTCGTCCTCGAGGGACTTTGTTTCTGCATCGCATGCTATGACTTGAACTACCTTGTTGGCATTCTAGATTGGACTTTCACGTATATAGATTATGGACCCGCACTCCGGAGTTTGATTTTTTGCTCTTTTTGCGGCTTTTGTACGCTATTGCACGTACGTAGGGTATTGGACCGAATGTGATATATCATTCAAACTGCACTTTGGCTTGACTTTGGCCTTGCTTTGGCCAGACCAGATGAGTGCACGTGACATGAGTGGAACACTTCATCGACGTCATGATTCATAAATTGTTGAAACTCGAACTACGATCACATTTGTAGTTGGCATAAAATAAAGAGATGGGAATGCGATGGTTGCCCGTCTTGTGTACGTCCAACAATATATCTCAACCTGCCGCTCGCGTCCTTCACTGGTTTGGCACAGATCTTCGTCTACATCACTCACCCGCTTTACACGCAGCGCTCACTGGCAACTCGAACCCGGATATGTTTTATCTGGTACCTTCCTTCAAACAATCTCCATGTCCACCTCATTTTCGAGCAATCTACGTAGATATGGGCCTGGGGCCCGGAGTATGTCTATACTTACAAAATCGGTGTAAACAGGTACGTTCATGATACCCTAAAAGATTATGTTTGATCGTAACTTGCACGTTCGATTAGAGTGAACTTCCTTTTGGAGAGTATGCACGACCTTTCTCGCTCCCTCTCTGCATGCAACCCAAAGGTGAAACTCCATGTCGTCCGCGGACCTCCCAAACCGTCATCCCTGCTCTGTGTTCAGTATGGCATATTACGCATCTCGTGTTTGAGAAGGACAACGCAGCGTATGCAGCTGTGCGGGATGCAGACGTGAAATCACGTGTACTCGCTGCGGGTGTCCAGGTATTGGATACCCTCGGCCACATGCTGTACGCCCCTCAGGCCATTGTGGATGCATATGGCGGGAAAGCAACGCTTTCCATCTCCTCATGACGCGCGGTATTTGCCATCTATTGCACGAATGGGTTTATGCATCTCATACCCCGATTGTTCCTCAGGCTGTCAGGAACCTTCCGGCTCCTGACCGTCCTCTCCCGCCACCAAAATTTATTCCATCTCCGGGAATTACTGACATTTCGACGTTCACACGGACAGGACATCTTGTTCACTGCGATGTCGATCTCAACGCAGGTGGGCGTGAAACGGAGGTAGTCTGTTATGGTAATATGATTCCCTCACAAATCATACTACTAAAGACACCTCATCACCCAACGATCTAGACTCATTCGCTGGTTTCCGAAGGGACTTTGAAATTCCAACCCTTGAGGAGCTTGGCTTGCCCCTTGCTCCAACGAGCTCAGGGGAGGTGAATCAGAAGCACTGAGAAGGCTGGCCGCGTTCTATGAAGACGCGGAGCGCGTCGCTACTTTCTCGAACCCAAAGACGAGTCCTGTGGCCTTTGATCCTCCATCCACAACCCTTCTGGTACGTGTGTGCTCAAAGGTGAAGTCCAGACGTAGAACAGCCTTGAATTGCCGGGAATTACTGTCTCTCTTCATGAAATTTGGTTGTCTTGGGCCGCGCGAATTCTTTTGGCGTGTCAGGGACTGTATCACCAAGTGGAAGGGAGTCGGAGGTAGAAAAAAACAGTAATCGGATCACTAACCGTGCGTATTTGTCGCAAATTATCCCCGTGCTTGCGTTCCTGTCGAGTGACACGTTCTTTTGGTGTCCCAGCGCCTGAGAACCTGGAGGGTGAGCTCCAATTTAGAGAGACGTGTTACGCCGTAGATTGTGCGCAAGGGTTATCATTTGGCCAAATCCGCGGGAACGCTATCTGCAGGTAAAGTTTGTCCTTTCTGAAGATATTGTTTTTATTAGGAGGGTTCACTCACGCAGACTGACTCAACCAAGGCTCATTCACTGGCGGCTGCAGGTATTTTCGTGTCACTTAGTCAGATATCGCACCGGACGCTTATCGTTCAACATTTAGAACAAGTATGATGAGAATGGTCGGAAAATTGTTCCACGACCCCTCGGGAATCCCGTTGACGAGGAGCGACTGGTCGCATGGGTGCGTTTTGATGGGTAAAATTCATCGCGATCGCCTCAACCGATGAAAATGTTCAGAAAGAAGGGAGGACTGGTTTTCCGTGAATTAACACAATCATGGGTCAACTTCGACTAGAGGGTTGGATACATCATCTCGCACGACATGTGGTGGCGGTGCGGGCATAATGAAAGATTGCTAATCAACGATCTCATCTCAGTTGGTTGCTAGTGCTTCCTTACCCGTGGGCAATGAAAACCACTAATATTATGTTTCCTGGGAACGCGGAGTAGAGGTCTTTGACAATAAGGAAATGCGATGCTCGGTGACCATGCCGGCACGAAAGACAGGCTCATGAAATATTTTCTTCAGAGTGGCTCATCGACTGGGGATCCTTGCACGAATTCCGGAAATTGGAAGTGTAAATTATTTCCACGCTCAAGACATACCGCAGAGCTCACCTTTTACCGATTAACAGGGTTACCGTGTTCTGCATTTTTCTCGCAGTACTGTGAAATTTCCGCCAGCGGTAATTGCTCTTCGGATTTACTAATATGGGCCTAGATCGCATCTATAGGGTAGTCTCCTTTCTGGAGAAATTTGACAAGTCCGGCTTACTCGTACGTAAATATTGTCCCGAACTGGCTGGCTTCCCAGACAAGGTGAGAGTTTGTTCCCATAGCCAGAGTTTTTGAGTATTGAGTTTCTTTTGGAGGACGCGCGGAATGTTTTGTATCTCCAATAGTTTATATACGCTCCGCACCTAGCCCCTTTGAGCGTGCAGCAGAAAGCCGGATGTACCATTGGTCGAGACTATCCGTTACCCATGCTTGATGAGAAGGTGGAAAAAGAATGTTGTATCCGATGGAAGGCGGCATATGCTCTAGGTCTATATGGCAACCACGCCTCTGTCCTCAATGGATCCGCGGATGCGATGTTTCATCCTGAACACACTTCGGATGATCGGCTTAGCTGCGGCGAAAGGAAGCACGGGAAAAAGCGCAGGGACGAAGAAGGGGATGACTACCCCAGAAGGAACAAAAAACAGTCAACATTGGCTCTTCATATCAGTGATGGCGCGGGAGGATGCCGGAAGATACCGGGGTGAATCTACTATCCATCCTTTTCAAGTGCTTGCTGTTGTGTTTCTAGACGGAGCTCGACGCTCCGGCTGTATTTGAGTGGCTTGGCCATGTTCCCCTTTTCGCTAAGCTTAGCCCAAGTAAACACCGCAACGAAGGTGTGTAGACCAATTGGGGTGGTGGGACATAATTATTTTTAGCGCAGAAAGGAGTGGCGCCGAGTTATCGGAGCCCGTCAAGCAAAGTTATACCTCGACAAGTCTGCTTTTGACTAGAAGAGATTTAGATCTCAACCAGGCCCGAGTTCAGCCTCCGTCTTCAAACGGGGGTAGCGTAGTAATCAACTGCGGGCGAAGTTGGTATTTTCAGCCTTCACTCCCTGGGGCCGAGGGCTTTAGTTCCTCTAGGTACGATATGATTAACTACGCTGTCCACCGGTTTCCCGTCTAATTCGTATTGCAGTTGGGTGGGAAACAGGACACAGGGATGTCTACTCCCGACGCGTGCGATGGTGAGTGCGAAACACGGTGACTCACACAGAGTAAAACACAGTCGCGGATTGGTGGTTCCGATTCCCCGGGAGCGTCCTAGCAGCACCAGCGAGGTTGAAACGTTTGTTTGTACCTTTCTCAAACTCACGCGCAAAACGTAAATCAAAACCCAGCTGTTCCAGGGCCAAGGCTGGACTGATGGGCCGTGGAATCCGACGACGAAGCATCAGTACACTTACGAGCGCGTTCTGGGTTTCAACGTCAGGCAGAGGCTTGGCAGTGGCGGCTGTTGGTTCCTGGCCCATTAAAGTTTCACAATGGATCCGAGGCACTTCGTCTTGGCACCCGCACCTGTGCCATGCTACTGCCAGTGTACTTGTCGTACAAGCCAATATGCATCTATCCCATTTTGCAACTCCGGTCCAACGGGGTACTGAGGGCGGTACTGTGATTACAAAGGCGCAACAGCCGGCGGGTGTTATGGCATTGCTCGTATTAATGACTTTGTGTGACCTCAGGCTCACAACCCAACAGGGTGCCGAGTACTGTGAACCGGCGGAACTTGGAGGAGAACCAATTGTGCCATTGGTCCCAGAACGATATCATTACAACTCTGGTCCAATAATGGTACGAAGGGCGTTGAGATTCCAAAACGCACAACGACCAGCGGGTGTCATGGCGTTCCTCATATTAACTATTAATGAGCTTGTGACTCTGGGCGCAACTCGAGGTGCCTGCAAACTAGTGGAACCTGGAGGAGGACCGACGATGCCTTTGGTCCCTACCGGCTCTCCGTCCGCACCTTTGTGGACGTTGTACGCGACTTCCACTTCCTTCGTTCCGCCCAGCGGGTCCTCGTATCCTTCGCAGTGATGTCATTCGAGTAGGATAAGTAATTATTTATTTACATAATTAGTTTTTCAGCACGATAAACAGATTCTATTTTGAACTGCCAGCACCGCGAACGCCGTGCAAGACGACGAGCACGACCCCTGTTCAGCGTCAGTGACCATGTCCTCGAAACCACTTCTCCCAAAGACGAATCCGCCATCGTCGCCGTCGACGAACCAAGAGGAACCAAAAGTTCGAGGTGCTAATCGCTCGACAAAGACGGCCGGCAAACTCAAGGTCCTCCCTGACCAACCGACGACCCCGGGCCCAGCAACGCAACCCGGCCCCGAGCTCGAAGAGAGTCCGCCCACGACCGGAGAGACGGACGAAGGCGATGACGAAGAAGAAGAGGAGGAGGCCGACGAAGATGACGAAGAGGGCGCCGAAGTCCGTCTGCGGCAGATATCTCGCATCCCGCAGGGCACCGCCCGACGGGATGCGCTCCGGCTGACCAAGAAGAAGGCCAAGTCGCTCCCGAGAGTGACTGCATATGCCACCGCCCAGTACGTCCCATCTCCCATAGTCGCGGGAGTGGCGCGGTGTCGCACCAACGACTGATGGCGCGACGAACAGGTCGTATTTGCTTCCTGAACTCATGCGGTTCTTCAACGCGAGACGCGCTGCGTACCGGACGGATGCCAAGATCATCGACGACGTGATTTACACGCCGTATGCGTACGAGCCGGCAAGCAACTCGGACGTCCCCTCGAAGCGGAATCACCAGACGGGGGACTTGCTCGGCATTCCAGAGTTGAACCCGCAGACGTCTGGAACAGAGAATGCTTACCCCGCTAAGAAGAAACGGAGCAAGTTCTATGCCGTGCCCAATGAGGCAGAGATATTCGTCTTTGGCTATGGCACGGTCGTGATTTGGGGAATGACGGAACCTCAGGAGAAACGCTTTCTTACATCCATGTGAGATCTATTTGTTCCGCTTTTAGGTATCCCGGTAACAATTTATTAGACGACGATTCGAGGTAGATAGACTGGGTAAGCCGCGTAGTTTCCGGTACGTGATAGCTTTGGCGAACCTATTCCCTAGGGCCCGACGACGTCGAGATGGAGGATCTGAATTATTACTACGCGAATTACAGCCGGTGCGTACACTTTTCTTCCAACCGGAGATTTAATCCGTATAGCCCAAGACTGATTTCCCGAAAAGAATATATAACGATGTCATCACGCTCCGGCATGGTTCGGGTTATATGTACGTTTGTTCATATCTCCTCTTATGCTATGCCATAGACATGGACTGCCATAGGACTAAGTTGTCACTCTCACACGCCCTCTCCCAATCGGTCAAGATATCGT
This sequence comes from Brasilioporus rufonigricans, assembly GCA_038089195.1. Classification (NCBI taxonomy): domain Eukaryota; kingdom Fungi; phylum Basidiomycota; class Agaricomycetes; order Boletales; family Boletaceae; genus Brasilioporus; species Brasilioporus rufonigricans. The sequence continues at coordinate 16,744 of JBBPKJ010000363.1, forward strand.
TGGTGTGTTTGACAATGTTTCCTTGGGAACCCTTGACCAATGGTTCTTGTCTAGTTTGAGGAGCTCATATCTTCAAAAATAGAAGAAACCAAGGACGTACCTGAAACACTTTCAGAAACAGGCAAGATTGGGATGCCCCATAAAGGTATGTTCTCCCGCTGGTTGACATCGTGACACGTATCGCGATTGCGTAAATGATAGAGATCATGCGTAAGACGGGGGAGCTGTTCATCTTACGGACAAACATCAACACCGTCGGTTCCGTACTAGATTCACCGGTATGTTCGCTTCGTCCAACTAGTGCGTGCATCGGACCCGCGCTAACCTCCATGTTATTTATCTGTAGGAGGTATTTTGGGTACGTATTTCCTTTTTTTACGTGGGGTGTGCTCGTTCTCCGCGGACGTTAACGAAAAAAGACAGACGTACCCTGACTTGCAACCCCTGTATGAAGCTGCGAGAAGTTACCTAGAGGTCCCCCAACGCATCGATTTATTAAACACGCGCGTAGAGGTCGGTTGAACCGGCTCCGGCCCGCTTTACGTGGCTGATGTGGCCCATTGCTGACAATCGGGTAAAACGACAGGTCCTTCAAGACATGCTTCAACTCCTCAAGGAATCTGTGTCCACCCGGCACTCAGAACGTCTCGAGCAGATCATTATTGCTTTAATCGCCATCGAGATTGGTTCGTTTTACCTCTGACAGCCTAGAGCGACGACTCTGACTCGGATTTGCGGTCGCAGTGCTTGGCATCATCACTATCCTTGTTGATCTAATGGCCTTTCGTTGATCTACCTGCCTGAGCCTATGGGTTTCACGTGTATCATATAGCACTCTTTTGATGTGCATCATGTGCGGAGTAAACCGATTCTTCGTAACCAATGAGTCTATGGTGCTCACATTTGATATTTTTGCACCTTTTTTCTTCCGTTTGGACACGGCCAACATGTGCATCTTGAACGTCTATGCTTGCTATCAGTTGCACGAGGTTTCGTCACGCAGCCATTATACCGCTGCACAACATGTTTGCAACTTTATTCGTGGTTACGAGGTACCGATCCCCATTCAAGCCTTGGTAAGAGAGTTTGATGGTTTTTAATAGGCGAGAGATGATCAAGGACGTTGCGATTGGGCAAGAACATATTATGCTTTTATGTGGACAACAGAGTACAGTGCGCCATCACAAACTTTGCTATTTACGATTCACCGACGTGTAAACGGTCTGAACAAGATCCGGTCAGGCCCCCACTGGGACGTGTTAAGTTTCGCTTACGGAACAGTATTCACGTGCACACAAGCTCATAACATGACGTTAGAGTCGGCCCTCGCGAGGAAGACGAACTTAGCAGCCAATTTCCACGGAGTGGGGCCGCACCTCCGTGTTTTGGCGACCTCACGCCATGTCCTTCCATGTCCTCGGGATCCCTCTATCCTGGTTGGAGAGCGGTGACGACGGGGCCCGGTGCGATCGCATTCACACGTATCATTGCCCCTGGGCGCCAACTGCTCTGAAGGGGAACGCGTGAGACATGATGGTGCCTTTCGTCACGATTCATGGAAGAGTAATCGACTGAGGTGAAGTGTTGACGAGTCGGTCAATGAGCCTTACTGAGCCCGCCTATACCGCGACGGACGCGGTGTTGGTGACTCCACTCATCTAGACGGCGAGTTGGATGCAACAATTATGCAAGCCTCATTCAGGTCGATGCGTTCGATTTTCTCTTTGGAGCTACGGGCAGCGGTCGATCGCTTCAATTTTGCGATTCTGGACGCCGTGGTACCGATACTCGCATCTGCTTCGAGGCGTCATCGACGAGCATGTACAGATGCCCACACCCTTTCAATGTACGACCCGAAGCGCCGCTGGCACTCTACACCGTGCCGCTGGTTGAGCGCGACGAGGTCGATATCGCAACCGTACATGGCACATATGACTCTGTCAGCCACGGCTGCCTTGGCGTCTTTTATCTCCTGTGGGAGATGAGAGACGGTGACGCCTTTGAAGCCTTTGACAAACTTGGTCTCAGCGGCGCGTTCGATGCTGCTGTCACCACAGGCGATCAGGGCGTCCTTGCCTCTTACCATGTGGACGTCAGTACTGGTTGAGTGCGCCCGACTGCAAGTCGAGGCGATGGTGAGTATACTCTCCGCTTCCCGTGGACGCTTTCAGGTAGGATCTACCATCGTTATCTCAACACTCTTGCTGGACGTACTCGACGCGATAGGGTTGTGTTTGTATTGGACGCCTACGCTCGATGTAAGCCCAGGCAACTCGTAGGTCTTTTTCTCTGATACAGCGACGGTGTAGGTAGTGACCATGTTGTGGGAAGCCATCGCTAGAACGATATAGGAGCGAGGAACCTGCCCCGTGCTCTTATGTTCCGCGACGACGCGCTGAGAGTCCAAACATAGTACAGTCAACTTCCTCTTAACCCATACCCCTTCAGAGGCCTCTATAACACAAAGGACGAAATTTTACTCTAGACTCTTAGTGTACAGTTTGTAACATGGCTTCTGAACTACATATGTTTCCTCTAAGATATACCCCATTGGATTGATGATTGGTCCTCTAGAGTGGCTAGAAGGGGTATGGGTTAAGAGGGAGTCAACTGGTACGTTGCGATGATGTCAAGGACGAATCGAACTGAGCACGTTCGTTCGACCATTTAGGAAAGTCCGGTATTCGTACATGTCCGCGAGCTCCGTAGTACCAGCGAACGTGATACATCACTCGTTCGGTGGGTTCTAGGGGTTTTCGTTTCGGATATTTAAATCGAACTGGGGGTTCCAAGTATCACAACTTTTGTCATCTGTGTCGTACAGTGCTTGCGTCCAGTACCTTTTCGCTATGTTTACCGCAGCTGCTCGTCGTCGACAGGAGTTGCTTGAAAAGCGGGCAAGGATGTTCCGTACGTTCCACCTTATTGCGAAAGGTGTCTGGACGAAACATCGCAAGAGACCTTGGCCAATATTGTGCCCGAGTGAATACCAGTAACATCGGAAGTAGCACTCCGACAGGGGGGCTTCGCAATGTTGCGCCTTTCACTTCTTCTTTCGTCGAGCATTGACCCGGAGCTAATTTTCTCTTCGGGTATTCCGTCGTGTGGATGTATTCGATTCAAACGTGGATAGGACGCGATAATGTCAAAAACAAACCAAATAACGATAGTTCAATAATTTAGCAACGTCCAACGTTCACCCACCTCCACGACCAATAGAGTCAGAGCCCAAACGGAAGCAACTTCTCCCCCCCAATGAACCCATCCCCACCCAGACCCCATCCCTTACTCCAACCCCGTTCACTCTTCCGCGCCTGCTTAATCTCGAAGAACAGCGATCCGTCCAGCACGCGCCGCACGTCCTCCTTGTCGACCATGCCATCCTGTTGCACGAGCAAAAACGTCGTCACCCATTCCAAGAACCCGGCGACCCATCCAAACGGATCCATCGCGAGACGATTCCCGTGTGTAAACAGCCAGAGCTCGTACAGACTCATCGACGTACGGGGCGTGCCCCTCGGGATCACCGTCGTGTACTACGTGATCGACAGTCAGGATCGGCGTCGCAGCGTCAGCGTTCGCGTCGTCGAACACGCACCTTGGTCCACATGTCCTCAAACTTGCATGGGACGAAGCGGCCTTCGGTGTCGAACGCGCCCGAATCGGAGCCGTGCTTGTCCGCGTGGATCGTCTCGATGTAGATGCGCAAAAAGGGGTCAGGGACGTAGCTGACAGCGAGTCTTAAAGGGGGACAAGGTGCATGTCAGCGTTTGGCGTGCCTCCTACTCACACCGACCAACGGACCGACCTGGTAGGCAACGACAGCGTGACGTGGACCACGATCGTCGCGAGGAGGCAAAACAAAAGGTTGAACCCGAGGTCGCGAAAGCCGCGCCAGGTATCGAGTGGCCAGATGATACCGTCGCTGTCGTTATCCCAGTATACGCAATGCTGCTGCATGACGGACTAGAGGGGCCGGGGTCACTGATTGCGAAAGAGGTGACCAGGTGGTAGGGGTACTCACGTAGCCCGCGTACTTTTGAGCGTGGTCGACACTCCCTTGGGGGCGCTCGGCGCTCGGCGCAACGGACGCGCGGGGGAGGTATGGCCGTTCGATGACACTGTCGGTGTCCACCCTATTTGGACGCTCTCGAGTCACTGGAGCCCTCACGGCATCCAAAGCATGTTCGCACTTGAGCGGTGGTGGTGGGACGCTCATGTTGTTCCGCCTGATGGTATCGATGAGCGCAAAAAAGGAAGCGGGGAGAAGGGTCGATGAGGCCTTCAAGCTAGTAGGGGCTGCACACATGCCCGTCAATGTTCCCGGATCCATATATAAAAAATAAGTCACTTGGCCTGAAAACAAATCCTGTCAGCACGACGTCACACTTCATCATCGGTCTGGTTTGAAAGGATGCCAAGTGTTCCATTCGCGAGACTCGAATTTACAAAATACCATTAGTAAGGCATCGCTAGTTAGTCCATGATGTAATGCTCATTCCTTCTCCGACCCGCTGCAGGTCCCGCTCGGGGTGACTTGACCACTGAGTGAGATACCCTTCTCGGGCCGTTTCACACGTGCAAAGATGCCGACCTCGGGGTCACGGATGAAGTTTATGATGACCATGGACCAACTCGGATGCGAAGGAATGATGTCATAAAATTCAGGCGCAAGGGCACGAAGGGCTGGCAGACGGGTCCAAGGGATGGATGGGAAATCATGATGCTCGTTATGATAACCCACCTGGTTGGCTAGGGTCAGCCGATGGGAAGATGCAGAAGGGAGCAAACGTACGTTGTAGGCGAGAATGTTGAGGGGTCCGTAATAGCTGTAGGTCTCCTGGTTGAGACCATCCCAGACGTAGTGTTCGGCGATGAAATGTCCGGCACATGGATGTAGGCTACCAGCGAAGAAGCTGGAGAACAACAAGTACAGCAGTGGTCGAATGCCGAGCGTTTTCACCAGGACAAAGTCAAACACAAGTTGGACGGCCAGGTTGATCAAGTGCCATTTTGTTAGCTTCTGTGTGCGAACGAAGCCGGGTCTCAAGGCATAAAAGAATATCTGGAAAGTGCTTGCGGGGAATGAGGCGTCAGTGCGGTAAAGGATTGAGGTCACGTACGCGAAGAAAGTCTTTCCAAGAACGTTGTTGAGACAAAGAAGCTCAAAGTGAGTAGGAAGGTCCACATCTATACCATCTTGGCCGAGATGCTTGTGATGTTCCAAGTGGTACCTCTTTCGGCAATGGGTGAACAACAATATATAAGGAGTAAAACGCACGACAGACCTTGAAGGAAGCAGAATAAGGGATGCCAATGGGTAGATTCGCAAAGACAGCAAGTGCTTTGTTAGCGTCGATGCCCTTGAAGGCAAGATTGTGGGTGATCTCATGGATAGCAAGAAAAAGGTTGTGGTTCGCGGTACCGCCGACCACGTACGCGAGGAACAAGAACCAAAAAGAGAGAGGTTGCGAGTGCCGCAGTTGTATGGCAATAAAAATCTGTAGGGATACGACGGCTAGGACGACGTATTTAGTGAGGGGTTCATGGCCCATGAGCTTGACGACGTCTGGGTGGGCTTTCATGATTGCGATCCGGCGAGAGCGGTGCGGTTCTTCGGTCATCAGCCAGAGAAAGTCAGTGGGATCCTGGGGAGGGCCTGGGTGTGACCGGCCGTCGTCGTCGGCGGTGGGGGACACGACGACCGTGCGCCGGGGGGAGCGTTTACCCTCTGCGAGGGATTCCGCACCGCCGAAATAGCTGAAATCTGGGTAATGTAAAACCACAGAGGACTACGCGACGAGAACGACGGACATACCGACGTCGTGGGTGGCTGATTTCATGTCGCTGAACCGACCGCGGTCGCAACACGCAGGGTATGAACTATGTGCGTGGGAATAACATGCCAAATGCGGACCGCAATAAATCCAAAGTGGCCCCACTCGTCCAAAGTGGTGCCATATCGAAGCGAGCTCATATACTTGACCCCGGCGTATATCCGTTTCTTATCCTTCACCGTCACCGTCGACCACGATGAGCACCACAGAATCTGACAGCGCCGACAACGTCGCGCCCGACTTTGCTCTGGATCCATCCGACCCGCTCTACATGCTCCTCAACAACACCCACGACCCAAAGCTGGACGCTCCGTTTGGCTTCCCGTTCAACCCGATGGACCTCGACTTCACCGACCCCTCCTTCTCCGTCTATGTCGACCCGAACGCGCTCTTTATCGACGGAAAGGCACCCGTTCATTCCACACCCACACTTCCCCTCCAACCCCAGGACTTGCTCAGCTCCTTTGCTTTCTCGTCCCCCACCCTCAGCTCGGCATCGGCCTCCACAGACGCTAGCCCTTCCGGGTTTAGCCCATCTAGCCCTGGCAGCTCGTCCAGTGCACGTGGCTCCCCACCAGCTCCCCTGGTCTCGCAATCAACTGCAGGTGTGCCAAATCCCGTGCTCGAGTGGATCCATCAGATGCTCATGCATTGACCAGATGCAGTCTCTGCCTTCTTTTCTCAGCCTCATGCCCCGTTTGTGGCTCCTTTCCACCCGCAACTGGTGGTCCAGCAACCTACTCCCCCGCCGGTACATACCACCCAAGGTCCACAGACGCATGTCATAAATACTGCGGCGACGGGTCGCCCAAAGACGAGCCATACCACCATCGAACGCAGATACCGCACTAACCTGAATGCACGCATTCAAAGTCTCAAGGCCGCTGTTCCGGCTCTTCGCGCTCTGGATCAGAACTACAAGAGCGATGAATACAAAGCAGACGAACGGGGTTATATAGATGGCGTCAAGGTCGCAAGGAAAGGAAGCAAGGCTAATGTCCTTGGAAAGGCCGTGGAATATATTCGGTAATCTGCTAGAAATCAAGGCCATGAGTATGTCACTCACACCTCTCTTCAGCGTCCTCAAGAGGCGAGAAGCTAGACTGAAATGCGAACAAGATGGTCTGCGTACCTTGATCTGCGGATTCCCCGGCGGCCAGAATATCTTATCTGAGTGGGAGATTGAGTGGACGAAGAAGTTTGGAGGTCCTGAAAAGGACGAGATCGATTACGAAGGTGCAGATGAAGCTAGTGATGACGAAGATGGAGATGGAGATGACGATGGCGATACATCAGAACGTGTGAGGAAGAAACCCAAGATCGAACTCTCGAAGAAGGAGAAACGTAAGATTGCTCCCGCCGCTCCCATTCCTGTTGGTCCAGGTGGCGAGGTCCCTGTCGCTGCGCCAGGCATCGTCGAAAAGCGTAAACGCGGTCGCCCGCGCAAAATACAACCCAATGTTCCTCCCCCGATTGCCGCTGCCGTCCCCGTATTGCCCACTGATCCTGGTCAACCAGGTATCGTGTTGCCTCCCCATGCTCCCCATTCCGCTCAGCCCCAACAATACCTCCTTGCTGTCTTTGCGCTCTTCTCGTTCATCAATTCACCCTTGACTTCCACTTCCCAACCGGTCTCGCACCACCATCACACTCACCAGGGCTCTGTTTTATCCCGTGCTACTCCGATTCCTGTCCAGCCTGCGATAGGCTGGACGTGGAACGATGTCATTCAGGTCATCCATCTGCTTGCATCTTTGGCGGTTTTCATCTCCATCGTTATCCCTTGGATCCCCGTTCCGCGCAAGGTTTACCAGTCGCGATTGATGCAACTCGTACCATTTGCATCCTTAATCTACCAAGCGCACGCCGGCTCCTTGCATGAAACGTCAGACCTTCCGACACCCCCTGGTTCTCCTGGTGTCAGTGACTCTGGCTCTGAGCCCGACTCGTCTTCGACCGAGTATACTGTGCGTGCCACCTCGGGGGTGTCAAATCCGATCATCGACGCGCTGAGCTCCAAGGGCGCAGCTGATGAGTGTGACAACCTCTTGAGTGCCTTGAACGTTGGCACTGGATGGCTCGGTATGGTTTGGGGATCTGTTAGCGCCTTCCAGGCACAATACGGTTCGGAAACGCGGCGCGAGCGACTAGCCTGGACACGACTCGCAGAACTCATAGTTCTTTCTGCTGAAAAGGTATCAATGTCGGTGCGCTGGCAAGTGTACAATCATCTCTCTCAGCGCTTAGGGTATGCTGGAACGCAAGCCGCCTGCGACGCGCTAGTCTGTGACCTTTGCACACTCGCTCTGCTTGCACAGTCGCTACCCTTTGCCGGGGCCCGGTCGCAAGCACTTTGGACCCGTGCGCGGGGATTGACAGAGTCTATCGAAGTATCAGCATACCAGCGTCTCGTGCTTGAATCCATAACAGTCCAGGAAGCTATGAAATGTTTGACAGCGTCGAAGTCGATTCCTGGTTCCTCTCCAATTGTGTTACTCGCGTCCAGTCTCCTGCGCAAACGTCTGCATTCACACGCATCCTCCCTCTTCATCCACTGCGTCTCTCAGAAACTAGCGAGCAATTACGAGTTCCCGTCGGCCGAGGATGCGCAAACATGGAGTGGGACGCTCTCTCATGGCCGTAGTCTCGGCGGGGACATCGGTTTACTGTCCGATGCGCTAGCGAAGATATGGCAAGACGGGGGGTTAGGCCTTGACATGGCCGATCTAAAAGTAGACGCTGCCAATGAAGACGTTCTTGCCTTACTTCGTGCCACGGTTCTGTATAACCAGGTCTTTGCAAGTCAAACAGTTACATCGCCTCCGAGTCCGCCTTCCAAGTCGGACAGTGGCGCGGACGTGGTGTTGTACCTCCGTCGGGTGCTTGGATCGAACGTGTTTGAAGAGAGTGGGGAGTCGAACTTGGACGGCTTGTCGTTAGAGGACGCTAGGGATCGTGTTGTGGATATGATTGTCAACCTGCAGAGGGAACGAAGGACTCGGGTTGGCTAGACATTTGTGAGGCTACTTACACTATAGTTTACTCGACCAATCTGCCCACTTTTTGTGTTCTCCCCCTTCATTATGTATTACAGTAAATACGGCCTATCGCTAACGAGCTGTGGATGGCACGAGGCGCAGATTCTACAACGAAATTTTTTCTCCTCTTTTCACTTCTCAAATGGTTGCCGTCTCGGACGTTCCTCCCGGTCTCGGCGACGTGAAAGCCCATGTGTACGCCCAAGATGGGAACGAGCACGAATGGGCATCATTCAAGCACACGCGCCTCTACACGAACGCGTTCGTCATCGAGGGTAACAAGGTATGTCCATGCACGACTCGGAGCGTATCGACTAGTTGACCGGATCGTCTGCTGCCTCGCATTCGCCCATTCTGGTTTTCCGGACCTATGTAGCTGTTACTCGGGCTGAAGAAACGTGGCTTTGGTGCCGGTCTGTAAGTCACGCGCCTCGGCTTGCTTCCATCGACGCGTTTTCGCGTTCCCGCCGTCTCAGATGTCCCTTCCTCGCGTCGTCTGCTACGAGGATGCACCGTGACTGACGCGCTCGCAGGTACAACGGATTCGGAGGCAAAGTCGAGCCGGGCGAGACGCCCGCGCAAGCTGCCCGACGAGAACTCCAAGTACGTGGTTCCCTTCCGTACACCTCCTGACCTTGACCCTCACTTGCTACATGCGCAGGAAGAAGCCGGGATCGACGCCCCGCTCGAGTACGCCGGAACGCTGTTCTTCGTTGTCGCCGGTGTCGACTGGGCGTTCGACATCCGGATCTATGTGGCGCGCACGCACGTCGGGGTGCCAACCGAGTGAGTGTCGACGTGTCTCTGTATCGTTCGTCTCGTCTCCGCCTTCTCCCAGTTGCACGGTGTGGGAGAACTCGGGTGGACGACGAGCATCTTGCAACGCTCTTTGCTGACGCACAGCCACCGACAGGTCGGACGAGATGAATCCAAGTTGGTTCTCACTCGAAGACGAGAGTCTCTACGCACCAGGCCTGGTCCCACCTGGGTCCAAGCCGTCCAGGCTGTTCAACGCCGACCCTGAAGAACCAAGCGTCCCCCCCGGGTTGACCCCCAGCACGCCGGACCTACCCCACATCCCGTACGACCGGATGTGGGCGGACGACATTTACTGGCTGCCCCGGCTCGTGCGTGGCGAACGCTTCGTTGGGCGTGCGGACTTTGACGAGGGGAACGTGATGAGGCGGTATTGGTTCGGGAGCGTGTCTCAGGCTCAGGAGTAGGCTCATCGTCCTCAGGGAGCTGGCTGCGATGACGCAGAGGGACGTAGACGAGTGCCTGGTCGATTCGAGGCCTGCGTTATTTGATACTCGCATCGGCAGTCCTGGAAAGTTAGTCCCGGTCCCGTAGTAGCCGCACGGTATAGAAGTATTGTTCCTGCCCTTTGGTCGTTATTTCAGTCACGTCTGATCGTAGTGAGCCAGTCAGTTCTTCGCAAAGTGATACCAACAGATCAACGCCAAACGGATTCGGTTGGGTGGCTCCAGGCTGTAAATACACGACCATCATTACACACACTATAGTAATGCCATAGATGGGTGTCCTCAAGCTGCAGAAAACGTTCTCGGAGTATCACCTCCAGACGCGCACTTCTTCACTGTCTGATGAGTAGGAATCAAGTTAGTGAGGATGGCGATGGTGAACGCGCCTGAACTCACGAAGGGAGTCGACGGCCTGATCAGGGTTGCGCTTGGAAGATCTCAAAGTATCTTTGAGCGTCGAGATCGCTTTCTCTAGTAGGCAAGGGGTATTGACAAAACATTTTGCGTGTAGACCTAAAATCCGTCTGCAAAGTGCGTGTCTGAAACACTGGGTGCGGAGGTCCAAGACGAATTGGAGCACACACATACAGGCTTATCACGGGCGGAGGGTAGGCCTGAAGTGCACCCTGTTTCTGATTACCGTCCAGAGGCAGTGAAACTTCAGTGTAGCAAACACAAGGATTGAATCGGATTACCTGTGTCCTGTCCCCAGTAGCTGATCCAAAATACATCATCCCGTTGGGAAATGTGAAAGCAAATATTGCCTCTTCTAATCTCTCAAGTCTCGACGCCGCTGATCGACCGCGAGTCGGAC
>JBBPKJ010000364.1:0-27684 GCA_038089195.1 Brasilioporus rufonigricans
GACTGTGTATCATATAGACCGGCCGCATGGATAGGAAGAAATGCGAAGGGTCCAGTTGGACACCAAAAAATGCGTGGAAGCTCTCCAGTTGGAGTCTGCCAGAGAGGCAAATGAATGAGTTGGTCAGTAGACCTTGATAACAGGATGGCACGTACCGAGAAATCCAGAACATCCAGGACCGGTTTGACGACGTCTCTCCATAAGCTGGATAAGACAAAATGCCAGCTAATGCCAGGCCGTGTCGTAGGGTTTCCTACCCTTTCGTCACCGCGTACAACACGATGACCCAACAGAATCTTCACCGTGTTCTGAAGACCTAATGATCGCTTGAGAGTGAAGTTTGGAAGCGGAACATGAATCACATGATCCACGTCCGCGCGGATGATCAACGCGTCGCAACGACTTTCTGCAGCGTTGAGGATGACCACTGGACCGGAGTGTGCTGAAGAACGGAGCTGAGAGAATTCCTTGTGGAGGAGGAATCGCTCGAAGCTAGGTAGCACCCGAATCTCCTGTAGCAGCTTATCTCGCTCGATCGCAAGCATACGATGTTTGGTGTTGGTCTCTTGTTCCAAAGAATCTGTTGGATGATAATCAAACCTCTGAACTTGCTCAGATGGCGAGGGGAAGGACTTTTCGCGCGCGACACCAGCATGCTCTAACGCAGTTGATAGTTGTCGAAGTCTGCGAGCGTGATCTGGATAGGCGGATGAGAGCTCTTCATAGGAGCTGCGAAGCTGGAACAGTTCTCCCCAAACGATCGAGCGTCCCTGCTCGAGCCACTCTACGGCTGTCTGAGGTCTATCCGAGTCCAGAGCTGCTGCAGCTGCCTCACGCACTACATCAGCACCTCGTATGAGTTCACGGTAGCGCTGCCTAAGTGGGAGGCCTATCCATGCGAGCTGAGGGAGGAAACCAATAGCAACAGAATACGCATCCAGGAGAGTGTGATGGTTTAGAAGTTGAGCACATAAGATCCACTTCTGCGATGCAAGAAATCGAGTGGTAGTAGGGCCGGTGGAGGCACAAGCAGCTCGTGAATACAGTGAAAATGTTTGCTCGAGAGAATCTCGTTCCTTGGCGTGTTCGAAGCGAATAGCGAAGGCAGCACCGAGATTGTTGAGACGCTCTGGTTTACTAGGATGTTCATCTGGGGTGAGGTCGACGGCATTCTTATATGTCAAAATTGCTAGCTCAAGGTCACTGGGCTCCCCAAGACGCTGAAAACGGTTTCTGAATACATTGCCCAGGTAGTTCAGATAGATGGGTTTGTCGGGGTGTCCACCAGGGATGAGGTTATCAGCATCCATGAACTTCGCAGTCGCTTGGTCTAGGTCCCTCAGTTCCCCGAGACGCTTAAAGCGAGCAAGAAAGGCGTGACCGAGATTGCTTAGAGGGACTGGTCTATAGCGGTGACCCTCAGGGGTAAGGTGAACAGCGGCTATAGACTTCGAAATCACTTGCTCGAGGTCGCTCAGCTCCCCGAGATGGTGAAAGCGTGTGAATAAGGAGTTGGCAAGGCTGATCAGAGAGACAGCTTTACTGGGGTGATCATCAGGGATAATTTCAACAGCATGCCTATGAATTGAGATCGCCCGCTCTAGGTCAGTCAGCTCTCCGATGCGGTCGAAACGAGCGTTTAGAGCATCGCCAAGGTTGTCAAGAAAGACTCGTTTGTTGGGATGACCATCAGGAGTAAGTTGAACAGCTTCATTGTTACTTAAGATCGCTTGTTCGAGGTCGCTCAGATCGCCAAAGCGCTTGAAACGAGTGAAGCGGGTATTGCCGAGATTGTTCAGAAAGATTGGTTTGTGGATAAGATGAGCAGGGGAGAGATCAACAGCATCCTTGTACTTCGTAATCACTTGCTCGAGGTCCACTGGCTCCCCAAGGAGCTGGAAACGGTGGCGAAAAGCATTCCCGAGATCGTTTATATAAGAGGCCTTGTTGGAGTGACCATCAGGGATGAATTCAACAGCGTTTGAATGGACCGACATTGCTTGCTCGAGGTCACTGAGCTTCCCGAAGTGGAGGAAACGAGTATTGAATGCATTACCAAGGTTGTTCAGATAGACGGATTTGCCAAGGTGATCATCAGGACTGAGGTCGACTGCATCCATTAGCTTCGAAATCGCCTGCTCTATGTCACTAAGCGCCCCGAGACGCTCGAAGCGGATTCTGTAAGCGTCTCCGAGGCAGCTAAGAGGGCCTGCCTTGTCGGGGTGACCATCAGGAATGAGGTCAACGGCAGCACTGCCCAGTGACATTGATTGCTCGAGGTCGCACAGCTCCCCAAGGCGCATGAAACGAGCTTTCAAGGCATTGCAGAGGTCGATTAGACGCATTGGTTTGCGGGGGTGACTATCGAGAGTGAGATCAACGGAATCCCTGTATCTCAGAATTGCATGCTCAAGGTCATCTAGCTCCCCGAGGCACTCGAAACGATCGAATAGGGCATCTCCGAGAACGCCAAGGAAATCCGGTTTATTACGGTGAGCATCAGGGGTGAGATCAACAGCACGTTTGAACATTCCAATCGCTTGATGAAGGTCAGGTAGCCCCCTGAGGCGCTTAAAGCGAGCGATCAAGGTATCGCCGAGAGTATGCAAATAAACAGGTTTGTTGGGGTGGTCTTCAGGGATGAGACTAAGGGCCTCCGTTTGCCTCGAACTTGCTTGTTCGAGGTCACTTAACGCCCCGAGGCGCTTGAAACGATCGAAGAAGCTGTTACTGAGGTGGTGTAGATAGTTTGGTTTGCTCAGGTGACCTTTAGGAGTAAGAAATACAGCATTCCCATAAGCTGCAATCGCTTGCTCGAGGTCACTAAGATCGCCAGTCTGCTCGAAACGAGTTTTATACGCCTTTCCGAGGTTATCATATTGGATTGGTTTGTCTGCGTCGCCATCAGGCGTGAGGTGAGCGGCGTCCTTGTACCTCAAAATTGCTTGTCCAAGGTCACCCATCTCTCCAAGCATCCCGAAACGAGCCTCAAAGGCAGTTCCGAGGTTGTGCAGATGGGTTGGTTTGTCAAGGTGACCATCGGGGGTTAGGTCAATAGCGTCCTTATACCCCGAAATCGCTCGCTCGAGATCGCTCGGCTCCCCCGTCAGCCTGAAACGTTGGAGGAAGGCATTACCACAACCACCCAGAATGCTCGGTTTACGGGGGTGACCATCAGGAACAAGTCGAATAGCTTCTTCATGCCTCGAAATTGCATGATGAATATCGGAGGACTCCCTGAGGAGGAAGAATCGGAACAAGAAAGTGTTGCCAATATCATTCAGGAAGGAGGGCTTGTTGGGATGGTCATCAGGAATGAGGTCGACAGCATCCGTTTGCATCGAAATTGCTTGTTGGAGGTCACTTGGGTCCCCGAGGCACTGAAAACGAGCGAGGAAAGAACTGCCAATGGCGTTCAAGCCATCTGGTCTATCAGGGTGACCATCAGGACTAAGTTCTAAAGCGGCCCTGTGCCTTGAAATCGCCTGCTCGAGGTCACTCTGCTCTCCGAGGCGCTGGAAGCGATTTCTGAAAGTTTTTCCGAGTTCATTTAGGTAGCTTGGCTTGCCGGGATACCCATCTGGAGTAAGGTCAACGGCATGCCTAAACATCGAAATCGCCTGCTCTAAATCCCTCAAGTCGCCCACGCGCCCAAAACGAGTCTTGAAGGCGTTTCCAAGTTTGTTAAGTCGACTTGGTTTACTGGGCTGTTCATCAGGAGTGAGATCAACAACACTCCTAAATCTTGATATCGCCCGCTCGAGATCACTCAACTGAGCGAGGTGATCGAATCGAGCATGGAAGGCATTGCCCAAGTTGCTTAGACATGCGAGTTTATTTGGATGATCGTCAGGACTGAGATCAACAGCTTCCCCAAGCCTCGCAATCGCAAGCTCTAGGTCACGCAACTCCCTGCGGTGCATGAACCGAGTGAGGAGAGCTTTGCCAAGGTTGTTCAGGCAAATAGATTTGCCAGGTCTACCATAAGGAATGAGGTCAAGAGTATCGGTAAGTCTCAAGATCCCTTGTTCGAGGTCGCTTGGCTCGCCAAGGCGATTGAATCGCTGCAATAACGCCGACCCAAGATTTGCTAGCCCGAGAATTCGCCGATGATCTGAAGTAGACTGGACAGATGTAACCAAAAGAGAGATCGCCCGCTGGAGGTCATCTAACTCGCCAAACTGTTGGAAGTGACTCAACAGCTGGGCACTCAAGGTCAATGGGTCCTCGTCTGTTGTGCCTGAAGCGAAATCCTGCTCGACGGATGATTGATGACCGGACGGAACAGGTTCCATTGTACGTCCGGCAAGTAGTTGGAGTGCGGAAATCGCCGCTCGTTTCTCCTGACTATCTGCAGAGCTGAGGTCAAGGGCTTCGCGAAGTAATGCTTCAGCCTTCGCTGCATCGACTTCATCTCGCTGCTTCTCGAATCGCGCGTAATGCACGGCTGCCAGCTGA
Source organism: Brasilioporus rufonigricans (assembly GCA_038089195.1). Taxonomy (NCBI): domain Eukaryota; kingdom Fungi; phylum Basidiomycota; class Agaricomycetes; order Boletales; family Boletaceae; genus Brasilioporus; species Brasilioporus rufonigricans. Next base: position 4,459 of record JBBPKJ010000364.1, read on the forward strand.
ATCAATGTTTGAGGTCGGTCAGGGTGACCGACGGGACGGGCAGTAAGGGCATTATGATACAGCGTGAGCGGGACATCGAGGGAAATATTAGAGTCAGCGAGCTGACAATGAATGAGCTTTGCCATTGCAAGGTTTGACTGCGAAGGAGCACGACAAGGATGATCCAGCGGACAAGTATCAAGCGCACGCTCGAACTGTTCGATAGAACACTCAAGATCCCGTCTTTCTCCATGCTTTCGGTAACGAGAGAGAGCACTATGGCCTCTGTTTGTCGCGTCTTCTAGCTGGGCTGGGAATTCTGTGGTTAACTGAACATGCAGTGATTAATGGGGATGTCCATGACGCAGATCGCTTACTTACGCAGTGAGGGTTAAGGACCCTCGGCGTTGATAAATCGTGACTCTCGTGCTTTCGCTTTTTGACAGTCACCAGGATAGATGAACATGGAACCGTATCACCCCCATCTTTTGGAAGGAAGGTAAAGGCTACCACAGACTGAGTGTCTGGACTCGTGTGCAATGCTCAGGCCTACTCACGAAGGACATTTGCACTGCTTTCAAACAGTTGTTCCACGGTAACCGTTAACTTTCGCAGTAGCTCCCCATCGCCCAACATAGGCTGGAACTCGAAGGACGCATAGACCCCGATGCAAAGAGTAGTAGATGGATCGGATGGTCTAAAACCCTGTCAACTCCAACACGAGTGGGGATGTGAGGTCTCACATTGGAATGGGACCATCCCATTCGATGATATGGCTGTGCACTGATACAGCAACATTTGCGGTTCTCCATTCGCGGCCATTATATTGTACTGCAGTGTAAAAGCCAGCAGGGATTCGTCCAAGGTCAACGGCAACGTCAGCTACACGGATACCTAGTTTATCATTACAATCTTAGAAAATCGATCGGAGAAACATATCTCGCACTCGCAATGACCATTTCTTCGTTCTCATCCTTGTGTATTTCCGAAACTGAGGAAGAGGGCACATCTTGTACTTTGTCCCCAGACGCAGGGGTTTCCTCGTTGCCTTTCAACTTCTCCCCACATTCGGAATGGGGCTCAGAGACGTCGGGCGCTTGTCCGTCGTGCTGCAGGATGGGGTCAGTTGGTAAACTAGGAGGGTATAGGAGCCTACAGTCACAGCATTGAATGTCCTTGGTTGTGGTGGTCGCTCTGTGATGCTCAAATCGCAACCCATTGTGGTCTAGAACTGGGGAAAACCATAGATGTTGGACACCGTTTTGGTGCAGTCGAGTCGATGAAGCTTTGAAGGTCACCTGACATGTGGGAAGTTCGTAGTTGGGCAAAAACAGCGCTCTGGTGTCTTCCCACCGATCAAATCATGGTCCTCCAGGTCTGGTGGTGCCGGAAAGGATTCAGCCATATCCGATATTCTTGTTCAGAGGAAACTATGTAAGTGATCGAGGAAGGAATGGACATGATAGAAGAGGACCGATACTCGGTGGAAGACTCTCGAGAGCCTTGTTCCGGAGGGATTTAGGAACTCGCATTGTCTGAGGGAGCTTGGAAGGCATACCGCAAAGTGTCTCATGGTGTGCAGTGAAGCCTGGGAAGGGGGTGGTGGAGGGGAGACTTGGCCCTTGCAGTGCCAGGTAAGAGGTGAACGGGATGGAAAATTCGCTTAGATGCTTGTAGGGAACTGGACTAGCCTGGGATGTAAGCGAGCGGTTGTATTTTGGTTTCCGCCGCAAATTGTCCCCCGCCCCCAGCACAACCCAGCTGGCCCATCACGAAGTTCCTTGTTCAGCTCGAGATGAGTCCTTCAAGGACTAGGTAGGTGATAATTCAGCTCAGAGACGCCACCTAGGTTACACCGATAGCTTTCGGAGCTTTTCCTCATAACGCCCTTCGTTGCGTGCGCACTTCTACTAGCAAAGCATATAGAACGCAACACCGTGACGCGACGGCCCCCCCTCACCGTAGACTTTGCGGCTGGTCCCTGCAACATCCATGGAGAATATTCTCAACTTCTTATTTTCTCACGCGAAGCAGGGGGAAGATGGAAAGCACGAGTAGAAGGACGTTAAGGTGGGGTGATAGCGGCATGATAGGCCACTGTTTCCCGTAGACTATTCAATTGGTTTGCCAGCGACCGTGCTTGGCGATATGAACAACACTATACCCAAGTTGGCCCAACCAGAGTCGCACGATCGGCAAGGCTGTTCGCGTTTGGTCAGCGGTCGGTATCCTGTTCACCTTATAGGGTATAGTTCTTGTACCCAGATACGTCCATGCAACCGTTTACGGTGAAGTTCCAGTTTGTCGTATTCCTACACCATGATGCTATGTTGAGCTTCTTTTTGTTAGGCAACAATCCCATGATTTGGCAAACTGGATATGGGATGTTCTGAAAAGGACGGAATGTTGTCCTTGTCGTTGACGTGCTGTCTCTGACGTGATTTACCGCCTCCATATTATAGTCGTTTTGGATCGATGTACCTTTTCACATGGAGCTGAATGAGTGAAACCCAGAATAGGTTAGTGTCCAGTTCTTGAAAGGGCTAGTGGAGGCGATGCTTTTGACGGCGTTTGATCGTTCGCGGGTGCCAAATCCGGGAGGAATCAGACAGCTAAGTTATGCTTTCACGAGATTCAGTTCGAGAGGTTGACTGGAACGGAGATGAATGCCCCCGTCGGGTTTGTTTCCCTACACAGTCCTCGACGTATCAACATCGCTAGCACCGCGGATCTGTTGTACATAGACAGGCTGACGGATCAATGACTGGGTCGGATATCGACACTAGGTGACCCCAAGATCCCATAATCTTCGGGCTCACCAGACGTCGACCTCGTCGTGACATCCCTATCTCAGGACTGACTATAACCATATCTACCCGATCTCAACTCATTAAAGAACGTGATGCTCGGAGCATACGACACAGTTCCCCAATGCAGCAGCATGGATTTGATACTGATGGAAGTCATTGTTTTGGCGTTGGATCTCATCAGTAATCCCCCATCCTGGGTGCTTCCGTGTATCTCTATGAAACAACCCCGAGGATCGCGTGTCTTCCAAGTAGCCGAGGCACATCAACCCACTATCGACCATGGAGCTCCACCGGTTGTTTAGTAAGTGCACTGGTCAGACCTCGTTATTACGAAGCCTGCCTCATAGCAAACCTTCCCATAGATATGCGGATCTCGCGTGGCATATTAGCGCATCGCTGATATTGAGGTTCCAGAGCAGCGCTGAACAATCCGGTCAAGTGTTTACTCGAGCATTTACTTTTAAGCTCCTCAGTCTTCCCCCTCCCTCTTGCGCAACAAAAATACGCCTCTTTGGAGAAGCATGATCCCAAACTATCAATCGTCAAGTACATACGATGAACAATATCATTCTCAGAACCTGCCAGATCCATTGTATGTGTTCACCGCTCGCATGTCTACGTTTGTCGTTTCGAGGACTGACTGAAACGGCGGGTTTTTCCTTGCTAAGTGACGAGTTCCTTTCCCAGCTGCTCCTCGATGTCCCTAATGCCTCTTCCGCACCCGCACCCACATCCACACACGTATCGGTACCAGCACCAGCACCGGCTTCCATTTGTGACCCGCTCCCCAACCTCACATGCCACTGGGTCTCACCACATGACCCCCTTCGCATTTGCGGTGCTCCCCTATCTCCCCACCCCAAACATGTCTATACGCACTTTCGCCGCATCCACAACGTCCGTGGCAACGATAAAGTCACCGTCAGCTGTTGTTGGTATGCATGCCGCTCTGCGCCAATGAAAAAAGGAAGTGTGATACGACACATATTGGCTGTTCACCTGGGGCTCCTACGGTGGCAGTGTGAGAGGTGTGGAAGGGTATTTTCGAGAAAGGGGACGAGTCATGTGTGCAATGACGAGGCGGATGCATGATCCTTCGAAAGCAACTGCCTGGGTATCTATCCACAGCATGGAAGGCGCTCGGAGGTGGGATCTCTACCTGTTTGTCTGCCATACTCTTGGACACTTTTTCGATGACGAGTGAGCGTTATTTGGATATTGAAGCTCTGTTTTTCTGTGCACTAAATGGACAATGTGTGTACATACCGCTACCTCATTTTGTTGTGGTCACGGAACGTTTTCACCGGTATTCGTCAGTTTGATTATTGTTTTTCTTCTTATAATGTTTTTCACCGGACAGTTTGCCACATGGACAACTTAGAAGAAGCAGATCCAGCGGGTGGTTGGAATGGCGCAGAGAGCAAAACCACTCGTATATTTAGTAGTGACAATGGACTCCCATTTCGTACATCAAGTTAGTCTCGTTCTATTGTCCCATCGTAGAGAAGGTGTAAATATCGTGTCGGACGGTCTCATTGGTCTGGCTTGTCTCACGTACCGTTGGCGTAGTAGTTCAATCTCTGTCACGGTGTATAGCAGGCAACGATACCGTATTGTCATATTTCGTATGTTGCTGGGATACACTGATCTCCAAGCCATTATCTCACAGAAGGCCGCTCAGAGGGGACGGAATGATCCAAGTACGTCATCTACAGAAAGTTTCGTATGCACACCTTGGAAACGTGTGCTGTACACATGTGGGCTACATCCAGATTCCGGCCTCCGCGGCGCAAACCTTATTTAATCACTAATCATAACGAGAGTGTGCACAAGAGGAATAGCACTAAACCCTTGGTAGGTTTCTACGGCGGAACAGATGCACATTTATTCCTGCCGCACTTTTTTTTATCCTGCCGCATTTTTCTGCCGCATCACTGAATTATTATCATATCCCCCACGGATTTTGGATCTGTATTTTATCTAACACGTTCGAGTCTCTATCTAAGCACCCTAAGCGTGTTGTGCTGAAATGGATCCGTGCAATCCCCGGGGGAGCTCTAGGAAATGCATAGGGAACATGGAGGGGGGAGGGGGGCCACCTATCGAACAGACACCATGGAACATGTACCAATTGCATCTGTACAATACATATCGTGCTAGTGATGTCAACGTCGTCATAGCGCGGCCATCTCCACATCGTTGTCATCGCAGTGTAGTGGCACTAGCCACCCTCACGTAGTCATTGTTGCCATTGTCACAGGCAGAGGGGCGACGGATGGGGTGAAGGGGAATAGACAAGGTGGGGGAACAGGGGAGAAGGGGAAGGCACAAGAGGAATGGGCGGGGCAAAGTTGTCGCATGGTCGTCGGCGCCGCCACTGTCAGTCATTGGCGTTCAGGTCGGGGGCGAGGGCAAGGTGAACAGGCAAGGTGAGATGGATGGGGTGGGGCAAAGGAATGCCTCAAAGGCAAGGGGGAGTAGGCGAGAGGAACAGCGAAGCGAGGGGGCGGGGCGGGGCAAAGTCGTCGCACCATCACTGTTGTGTCATTGCTGACACGTTCACCATAGGGTCGAAAAGCGCAGTAGGGATGGGTGCCTTTTCGTGGCGCGGCGGTCAAAAATTCTCGTGGGAATAAGTGTGTAGGTGTTCCGTCATAGGTTTCGGCAGGTTCCTGCAAATTCTTTTGATTGGGGACGAAACCTTAGTATGTAACCCGTCAAGCCAGGAGTGTTGACGTAAATATTCCTCTTCATCTGTCAGGCAGCCCTGCAACGTAACGTTTTTGACGACGCTTTCTGTTATTCCTGAGCACTGATTGGCTGACCCCCTACCAAAAGAAGGTAATTCCCTGATGGATATCATATTTGGGGTGGTCGGACCATGGCTGGTGCACTTCCTGCATGACCGATGTTTTGCTCGAGGACCAGGTCCGTGGCTCGGTATTGGCCGGGAGGAAAAGGTGATGATCGATCTTATCAGCGTGCGAAGGAACGAATCTGGTTGTCGTGACAATGAGTGGCTTGGTCACGCCCAACAGCGCATGGGAGCCTTACATGCTCGTCCTGGACATATATGGGCGACCAGTATCCAAGGAACTCTGCATCAAATGTTAATATGACTATGTCTTATACTGTTGATTGTCAATATGTAGCCTACGAGATCTACCCATTAATTATGCAATATCAGTGAGGGATGCATAATCGATCTTGGATCTTCGATGCGTGTCATGGCCCACTTTCCTGTCATGAAAATGTCATTATAAATACCCATGACCTGCATTCGGAATAACCCATTTCGTGTACAAACGATCTGAAGACGAGCCGATTCGGTGGCGGAAAGGGGTTTTCTGTGTGACCATTATGGTTATACATATGGTCTAGTCGCCCGAAATCATCTGTATCATGTGCTTCCCTGTACACAGGTGAACGGGTCAGGTGGTAACAGAGTTTGTAGAGAGGGCTAAGATGGTCAACATGCCTTCCTGGATGTCTTGTCTGTACGACACGATACATAGTTTTCTGGACGAGTGACGAGTTCCCGCAAGCAGGAGTACCCCACATCCACATTTCGTGCAAATCTACAACAAAAAGTGATGTAGCGAACTCGCCCGTTGTCACGTGCCGAATCGGATGCGGCCATATTCCTCAAGTCTGGAAACCTTGCAGTAGTATGAATAAGCTAGATGAATGGAGAAAGGTTGGCAGTCGCTGTAATCGGTCAAGCAAGTAATTTGCTCTCGAGGAGTAAAGTACGCTCACCTTCCCACTACAGGCAATGCTGTACCTGTACGAGTCCCTGCGCCATCCAAAGTCATACTTTAGAGTGCTCTCACAGTGGTAGCGTGCGACGAGTAGAATGGTATTTTCGCAAGTCACGCGTCAAACTGACAGACTCGGGGCGGACTCAATTATCTAGCTTACATCAGCGAAAGCTAAATCATGTGGCGCCACGCGTCCGCATCGTTCGAGTTTGGGCGAGACACGGACTATCACAACAACGATGGCGCCATTTCTCCAGACAGTACAGGCGAGTTTAATGTGCAGTGTAACTTAGTGCTTGGATGTCGTGACTAACCATCATTTACCTTCTGCGATCTGCCCATTTTTAGTCCTTTGCAGATGTACCCATCACAGATAAAGGGATCGATACTCCCGCTTTCCTTGAAGCATCCGAAGGTGTCGTGCGCTTGTTCAGTACGTATCCATACCATCGATTGACATAGATGTACGACGGTGAATGAATCACGCTGATCACCCAACACTTTAAATACAACAGAACTCCTCGAGAACCCTGCGTTCGCACCTGTGGTGAGCGATCTCAACGGAAACATCACAGTATGTTTCCATTCTCTTTTTATTATGCCATCTGTGACCTCTAACCCACCTGTTTTGGTAGAAAGTCCGCACCCGGTACCTCGCCCACCCCACCCAATCTCCCACCCTCGAGCTCCTCACACTCAACGAACAGACCGACAAAAAACCTCCGGCGACAGAAGGCCTCATGTGGCTCCTCCGCGGTCTTTCTTTTACACATAAAGCGCTTCATACCGCCCAGAGCGACGAGAGCATCGAGCTCGCCAAAGCGTTTACCACAGGATACGAGGGTAGCTTGAGGCAGCATCACAATTTCGTCGTCAGGGGCGTGTTTTCGGTGTGTTTTGTCACTCTTTCTCCCCCTTTTCTCTTTCCCTTGTGTTGGATCTGACTGGGCATATGGGAAGACGTGGGTGATGCACTAACGATTGCTCCGTTCATTAGGTCGCAATGAAAGCATGTCCATACCGCAAAGATTTTTACGCCAGACTCGCTGCGGATCCGGATGGCGGCGCATCCATCGCAGGCGACAAGGTCAACGAAGACCTCAACAAATGGCTAAAGGGGCTTGACAGGATCGTCACGCAGATGAAAAAGGTGTACAAGGAGAAAGGGTATGGAGATATATAGCTCTGCACGGATCGCAGGAAAGTTTCGGCTTGTCCTGGCAGTATCTCTTTCCTGAATGAGCCGAACCTATGTACAGTATCGCGAACCGGTTTGTGAGCTAGGTACCACAGGTCTCACATTGGCCCGAGGTTCAGTATTATCTCTACGCTCGAGCCTACTAGCACCCGGTTTTCTGGACGAATCAAATCAACGATCGTGGAACGCAAATGCTTGAGCCTGGTAGCACCAGCGAGTTTTCCGTGATACGGTCTACATACCAGTGGACAAGTTGAACCAGGCTATGTTGGAGAACAGCCCACGCCGTGATTACCACTAAATTTCCTTTTTAGGACACAATGCCCCCGTTCATCTTTCCCCCAGTCTCGTCCCTACTCGACTGGAGGTAAGCTACCTTACACATTCCCTTATAGGAAATAAGCACTACAGGTGAGGCACGCGGCTATCGAGGGACAGCGATACTCAGTCGCGTGCGGTAGAACGGACTAAATTGGGTATTCACCCATCGAGGGACAGCGATACTATGTACGGTCAGCTCGAGTAAGTAGCAAGTACAGTATAAAAGGCTCACCTCAGTCGCGTGCGGTAGAACGGACTGAGGTGCTCTATGTCGAACAGTACAGTATATATACGATAATCACTATTGTGTCCGATGAAGTGAGTAGAGCACTATCAACGAGTTGCGTATGATCATGTCAAAGAATCAAGGAACAAAGATAAGGTTGAATAGAAAGTCCGCACAAGGTCCATACGATTGTGGGTATACGGGCGACGTTGCACGCTGATCTATGCAGGCACTGGTTGGTCGACCGTTGGTCGACCGAGCCGGTTCCGCTCGTGCGTGTGCGTGCGCTTGCTTATCTCGACATCCCTTACACTTCCTTTACTCACTCGGACCAACCTTACTCTCATTTATGTAGTTCGGTCACTCTGATAGGCTACATCCTGACAACGGCGGGCGTACAGAAACAAGTCACAATAAAAGAATTGTCTATTTAACGAATCCCCTGCATCCCCTGCTAGCGCTGCTCGTCGTCACCCCCCGCTGTCTCACTAAGTGTCCGCAATGTCGACTCGCACGGCGCAGCGACCACATCGAGTAGTTGTTCATGCACGAATGCTACCATGTCTGAATCACAAGGACGATCCATCACCTCGACAGACCAACACTTCATCATGAAATCCCATTGATCGTCCGTGACGACAGTGGGACGTCTCGGACGCTCGCCCCTGGACACGGCGAGTATCACCTGCTCGTCGCGGTGAAAGTAATGATAGGGTTGTTTGCCACTCAAGACCTTTCAAAACGAAGAATGCACGAAAAGGTGATAACAGACGTCAGCATCGTTACCAGCCTGCTCGACCACCACACACGCACATGGAGCATGATACCAGCGAATGAATAGATATCACTTTGTGTCGTCGGAAAGATCCTGGCCACATTCTCGCCTTCGTTCGAGGGCTCGCGGATATCCAATAACTCGGGTGCTGTCCAGCGGACCGTTGCTTTGACTTGGTATGTCGTTGCAATCGAGGATTCTTCGATTTCGGTCACGATCATCGACAGACCGAAATCGGCAATGCAGGCTCTGCCACTGCCATAAATAAGGATGTTTGACTGCAATGTTTACGTGAGTTGGCGCAGACATCCAATGCAAAGCCGTGCGTACACTAGATATATCACCGTGTACGATAGATTTGGAATGCACTGGAACGATTATGACTCGTAACCGACCAATCAGACAGAAAACCACTTACGATATTGCAATCCCAAAGCGACATCGTTGATCTGTAATGCCGAGATTCAAAGATGTTTACCAGGACATTGAAGATACTTACTATACAAAATCTCACTGGTGCTGTCAGGTTATTGCTGCGGCGATCGAGATACTCTGCTAAAGTGCCATTATCGACCCACGGATAGACCATGGCGGGAAAATCTCCGTAACCCTTGGTTGTCCCGAGCAATGGTATGACGTTCTTGTGGTCAAGCTTCAACCAGAGCTTGATCTCCCGACGAAGGCGCTGTGAAAGATCTTACTCTCGAGGCGCTCGACAAGCTTATAGTACGAACCCTCCGCTTCGATTGGTCATCATCTTGGGCCGTATATATTTTTATTACTTTAATTGCAACCTATATCTTTTTGAGTTTATAGCGCAGTGAAGTTAGCATGATGACGTCACCCGCATGGGCTTTCCATTCATATTGAGCGTGGCTTTGTAAATGTCGCTGTGGCTACCACCAGAGACCAGATTTCTACCTTCCGGTACAATGTTGCCTGTAAGATCATGGGTAGGATTGGATCGGCTGCCGTGCGAATTGAATGATGCGTGATTAAGGCTAAGGGTATAACACCTACATTTCTTTGATGAAACTCCAATTTTCACTTTCGTTCCCTCGTCTCCTTGTTCTTGTTGGACTGGGTGGAAGCTAAAACGATTGTCAGCCTTTCACGATCAATCCCATCCCAGGTGGTAGCTTACCACAAGATGACGAGAGGAAACAGATTCATTGTCCGTGTATGCACTAGTACTACTTCCTTGGGTAGAGGGCTAGGGTAAACCATGGAGTATGAACAAACTTTTGAGGAACGACGTAGACCTACGCTAGGAGTTCGCGGACAATTAACCTGTGCAAGAAAATATCAGTTAAGTAGTACCGAGCACTCGACGGCTTTGTTCATGGCGCACCGTACCGCTCCGCTCGCGCCTTATACTCAATATACTCCGGATGCTACGCATACTTTTGTTCCCGGTAGGGTTGGGACCAATATTCTCGAGGCTTTCTTCAGTACCATTACCAGGTATTTGTACGTCCTGAAATATGGTGACGTATATTAGTTATATCAGCGGCATACCAAGCCAGAGGAACACGTACAGCACTCGGACTGTGTGAATCGTTATTCTCATGGCTGAAATCAGTGTCCCTGATAGATTTGCCCCAAGGCAGGTGGAAACTATTCTTTGTCTGTACCAGTGTCAGACAGAAATTTATTACACAGCTAGACAGTGACTTGGTAAACGTACTGTTCCTCGGTTAGGTGCTAAGGGGAAGAAGCTGAAGAGGGCAGGAGCGATAGTCCTCAGGTTCCACACACGGACATTTGAATCTCGTGCTCCACTGACGAGATGACTAGCATCAGGCGAAAACGAGATGGAATATACTTGTGCATCATGCGGGAGTGCTGGTCCAATTTGTTGGAAAGTAGTAACTTCCCAGAGACGGACAGTTTTATCCCACGAGGCAGTTGCGATGAATTTGGCGTTGTGGGACAATATGATCGAAAAAACTACATCGCAATGTGCCGCATAAGTGGCGTGCAGCGCACCGTTGTCGGGATTGTAACGTTTGATAGTGCCCCCGAGGCATCCAGCGAAGAGGTAGTCGCCGTCGGAAGACCATGCAAGCGACCACGCTTGTTCTTTGATGGCCAATCCAACCCAGATGGTACTCGTGGTATCCCAAATGTGGATAACTTCCCGGTCGCAGCTTGCGATTTTCTTTCCGCATGGGGAATAGCAGATCCACCAAACGGCGTCTTTGTGCTCCTCGAACGGGCCAGCGACCTGCTCCAGTGTTACCGAGGACCACACAAGTATCGTCCCGTCTTGCGCGCCGCTTGCCAACGAGCTTGAATCTGGAGAAAATGACAACGACTTGATCATATCCGTGTGCCTCCCAACCGACCTCATGGCCTCTCTGCCGGGCGTTTCAAGATCCAACAACCTTACCCTTCCGTCTCTCCCTCCCACGGCCACCAAACGTTTGTCAGGTGAGGTGGTGATTGCACACACTACCAGTTCCTTTACCACTTTATTGTGCCCGTCTGATAAATTCCACTGTCGAATGGTCCGGTCCTCGGATGCGCTAATAACCTGGTTATCTGAAAGGAATGCGACAAACGCCATGCCACCATTGTGGCCACGCAGCAACGTTGGTGTTGGATGACCTCTTCCGCGGAGTACAACATCAGTTAGGCTCGGTGACATGGTCGGTAACTGTGGTTCAATGCGTCAAATGAAGGGTAAGAAAGAATGGAAGAGAAACGAGGGTAGCTGATGGGCGGTAAACGTCAAGCTCGCTCTACAGCCATCATTGTTCACAGCCGCCACTGAACCTGCCACGTGTTCTCGCATGGGCCTGAAGGCCCAGGGCGGAAGTTCTATTCCCTGTTCCGGGAGTTCCTTGTAATTTAATTCGGCTACCTCCCCCACACGCACCATGCAGGCTAAAGATGGTCTTCTATGGGGGAATAGGTCTCCGACTCTTTCCCAGGACACTCATTGACTCTTTATCTTATTGGATCCATTATGCCGGGCGCTATCAGCATCATGATCGCAGAACAGTGCAGCAGAGCACCTGCAATCCCGTTCCAGCGTAGGAACGACCCTGAACCTCCTTTCCGCCAATGGTCGGTCAAGCGGTAACCTTCGCAGATAAGCTCTGATAAGTCTGTGGTTCAAAATCCGAAGCTGAGGACAGGTCTTGCTACGTTATCGACCATCAACCTGGATTCATCGAAGGCTATTGGCTGCAACGGCTAGCACAACGAGCAATTAAGGTCATTGCTGTGCTTAAACCGAGTCGAAGATGGTTGTCTCCTCGCCGTGTTATCATAATGTACCTGAAAAATAGTTAGCCTTACAGAATTCGCAGAAGGCGAACCCGCTAATTGGGGACTACCAGACGACTGGGATTGTATCTCCTGCGTGTCAGAGTGTAGCAGCAAGTCGTGGGATCAACCCAAAGAGACCTGGGAGCGTCTCCTCAAAGAAAAATATCAGGAGCTCAAAACCCGGCAGTAACCGGGACTGGCCCCTTATTTAGGCCCAACGTCCGCCAACGCAACCCTAGCCTTTGACAGAGCTCTCGTTTGGGTTTTACCCCGACCGTCTAAGGTTTTGTCTTGTCTAATAACAGTACATCGCGCAGATTGTCGTGACTGGCCTTTATTAGGTTTTATTAGGTTCTATTCAACACCACTGACTCGTTATGAGTGCCCTTTCAACAGTCAGTGAAGGTACTAACTACGAATAGGAATGACACTGGTAAACTCATACTCGCATCGCGATCGCACCGCATCAATCACGCGCCCGCGCACATGCAAGTAACAAAGCAGCGGCCCGGGGAGTGCCAAGAGCCCACTGATCGATTACTGATCTAGTACTGATCCACAAGCGAGGGACTGCCGCGTTGTCATCTTCCCAGAGGGATAAACTAGTACGACTTGGGTTTGTAGCTTGGCTCACTCGTTCGATTCGGACGTGCTCGTAATGGGACCCACATCAGGAGGATGTCATCTTACTGGCGTTACTAGAGCTAGTAATGCTAGTGAGCACTAGTCACATTAGGCCGCCAGTTTACAACCTGGAACCAGCAGACTTGCCAAACTCTGGTCACCGAAAACTAGTGCCAGATAGATTACTGGCGACAGATTGGGATTCTAGGATGAGACAACAATAATTCTCTTGCAGCGAGGCCGTGTAGCTGGTACCCTGCCATCGTCCCACTGATTCATTAAATTGGCTACACAATAATATACTAACTACTATCAATGAAGCTTCACAACGCGGCTGGTGCCACCGTCATCGTCACGCGCAGAGCCACGCCGTAATCATCCTCGTGTGAGGGGCTGGTGCCGCGCCGTTATCGTCACACACGTGGAGCTGGCGCCATCGTCATCGCGCACAGGTCTGGTGCCGCGGTCGTCCTCGTCCTCGCGCCGGGCTGGTGCAGCGATCTTTGTCGTCGTCATTGCGCGTAGGCTGCTTCGTTGTGCAATGGTTTTTGCAATGGGGCGGCGTGGTCGCGTTCATGCTCTCTGTTGTGGGTGCGAATAGTTTCTCATGTCTCAGAGAAGGGAATAAAGGCTTTCAGATCAATTATGTCACACAAGGAGACGCACCTGCAAAAATAAAGATGACACAAATACCAAAGAGAATAATAAAAGGAGGTTAGTCATTCTATGAAATGAAGGCAGCAAGACCCAAGTGAGAGGGAATACAAGTCGTTAGTTCAACTTTGGTGCCACCCTTGTCACGTGACACACGGTCCTTCAAGCTTCCAAGTTCAATAGCTTCTAGTCTTTGTGCCGCTTATGGATTTTTTGTCTGTGGCTTGATGTGGCGGTCTGGCTAGGCAAGGAATACGAGGTACGTGTCCTGTTCTTCGGCAGCAGGATCGCGACGACGACGACAGCTGCAAGCGGCAAGAGTGGGCAACGATGACCGCAGCAACGACCGCAACTATGGTAGCAGCGGCGCGACGATGACGACCACGGCTGCAAGCAGCAGCGGTGCAGTGACGACGACAGTAATGACCGCGCCCATGACGGCAGCAGCACGATGATGAGAGCTGCAGCAATGACATGCTCACAGCTCTCTCCCGCTGTCTCCCTTCCCCTTGTGCACGAGATGTGTCACACATGAGTCGACTATGTACAGACATTCCTATGCAGATTGGTCTTCTCATTTGTGAACATTCTTGTGTGGAATAGAGGGGTGGTAGCAGCGGTATGCAGTCTACGAGTACAGATCGTGGTATGGATTGTTTGGGCAGTGGCAAGAAATGTGAAACGTTTGCGTGCCTACAAGTCTGGTGTAACTTCAGTGTAGCCTAGTATGACTAGAAAAAAATTGTTACTTCGGAGGCACCTAGATCCGTGGCTGCGTTCTCGATAGAGACCACAGAGCTCCGCCGGGAACGGGAGATGCGGGAGGTGGTGGTGGGGGGCATTGTTGTTGAGGGGATTCTACTCGTACGGTGTACACTCTTTGTCGTCAATGGATAGTATTTCGCGATAGTAAGTAAACCAACGTCCAGTACTGTGCTGCAGTAGATGGTGGTGGTTCGAGAGAAAGAAGGATGACTGTACAAGCATAGTTGTTATGAACTTGCTGACCTTCCCTAATGACGGATCCAGATCCCCGGAGTAAAAACTTTCTCGTATGCACCACTCAGATGCGGGATATCGAGCCCTTCTAGTCTCCCTCTATCATATCCATCTGCAAGGACCAAGACCAGGGCAATATGCCCACCCGGCTCCTCCCCAGCTTCAATGTACTTGTAATCGAGGGGAAATTGCTTCCAAATGGACAGAAATCTCGTATTCTCCGGATCGTCCTCTCGTTTGCCATAAGCCTTTTCGAGTTTGGCGCGATCGATCTTATAGCCTTTGATAAAAAAGGGATTCGAGTCCGACATCTGCGATTACATTAGGCCTCGTTACTCTGAACTATAGATGACACTCGCCTCTGGTTTAGTTTATTGTCGCTAAGGTAAGGGCGATGTGCAAGACCAGAAAGCAGAGTTTGAACATCTGCTGCGTGCCCTCGAGGCAAGCACTTCAAACTCCGCCAGAGGCCCCTGCCACTGGCATACACTCTAAAGCGCCAGCCCCTTGCTTGTAGATTTACTGTGATCTGGTGTGTGCGAGTTGTTGCGGTCGAGATCTATGACGTTAACATGCATCACTAGCGTGATTGTGCCAGGCTGATAGCTATAGACCACATCGATGGTTTCTGCACTTGAGCAAAGATATCAGAGGAAACTTGCTGAAAGGCCGTCATAGGGTGTCCTACGGAGGATATCTTATACGCTGTCTTCAGCGAATTTGCTATTTTACATCAAAAACGGCACCGTTTCGTTATCTATCCGCAGATGAACTTGAAATGGAAGCCTCAGGATACACGAGACAGACGTTCAGAAGTTCCGGACTTTAGTTTGGGAAATTTCACCCTCCCGAATAGTAGCCCTAATTTCAAGCTTCGCTGTGGCGTCGAAGCAAAGCGTGTGATCGACATCATGACCAGTCTTCCCCCTGCCAGCTCAATAATGCACATCCACGATGTCGAATCTCTTTTTCATATCCTCTCTTTCCAGGCTGAGAATCAAGCCAAGGCAGCCTACAAGAATGGATACCCCTTGTCCGGCAACGGCATTCAATGGATCCTCCTAGTTGGGCCATACTGGATTCCAAAAACATTTTGTCCTTTTTCGGAGGCTGAAAGCACTGTGCGTGCTCATAAGACATCTGGGAGTGCCAATTTCGAGGCGACAATGGAACTTCTTGACCAAATGGAAGGTCCACCTCCCCAGCTTGACGAACTTTATCTTCTCGGCACCCAAGAATCCTTCGGTTGACTGGAAGAAATCATCACTTCGACTGACCAACTTGCACAACCATTCATCCAAGCCATGACTTCCTGGTATGTCGCTGCACACTCTAGGCAGCTTGTCATGTCCTGATCAGAATTACCAGATCTTGCACAATGTTGTTATTCTCCGTTTGATAGCAGAAAAGATGTTTGCAGACATTGGGAATTGAACAAGATTTGCACCTGTTTCTTTGACTTGGGAACAAATAGGTTCTACTTGTATACCAATTTTGTACTGTACTCCCCGATAGCTGTTGTCAAAACACGATAGAAAACTGAATGCTTTACCTGTCGACTACTGTGGAACAGCATATAACCTCCGCTTTTCCACGACTGCTGGCGTGTAATCGAAAAGTAGAAGTTGATCAAGCTTGCTCGGGAATATTATATAAAAATAATTATTAATAAAAATCATTTTGACTTTAAAAAAAAAATATGGTGTGACTCTGGAAGGTGTATATATCTGTGGTACTGACTCTCTGTTTGTTATACGATATAACTCCATGTATACATTGGATGTTCAATGCTCGCAGGACGAACACGGCTCTGCGTATGGGCATGTGGTAGTAGGACGCGATCATGATTGTGGAGGGTGGTAGCGGGGGTGGGAATTCTGGATACCAACTTCTTTTTCGTCACACTTGAGGTTAATAGAGATAGAGTAGGGCCCTACCTTACAGCTAGTGTGCACTCAGGATGGGGAGGTATCATGTATATATCTTACGTATATTAAATAAATACGCGTAATTTGATACACGGAAGGCAGTAAAAAATGACTTCTGTCATTATACTCGCCTAGCATCGTACGCTGGAAAATATGTGGGGCGAGCATGGCATCACCCTTAGTCATTACAATAGGTAGGGTGAGGTCCAGCTTGCAACATTAGCGACGGGCGAGTGATGCCCTGCGGTGGAATGACGGCGCTCGGGTGGGCGGTTGGGTGGACATCCTGAGAACCCGAGGCAGCAGGCAGCTGTCCACCTGCAGCTTGTGCGGTCTTCGGCAACTCCAGCCTGCGGGATATTGCTCGGTTGCTTGGATCCAATTCACTCGCCCGAGCATTGATAGCATCGGAAAACATCTGGTTGTTACAGCTCTCGTATAAAGCTGCCGAGGTCAAACCACACTTCGGATATGTACGGGTTGATACAAATGGCGCGGGAATGGGCATCAAGAGCGTCGCAGAATTAGTTGATCGGAAAATATAGCACTCCAATTGAACACCAAAACATGGGGTTCCAACCATTACTGTAAATAGCCTGCTGATAGGCCTCGTACACCTTGCTGTACTTCTGGCCGGCCATATATGCATGACCGAGAAGGTACCAACTTTGAGCATCAGATGGATCTAAATGTAAAAAAAGTCAGAAGCGGTTGGCCCTTTAGGGACAGTTCAAACTCACCCACCTCGAGGCTTTTGGTCAAATACTGAATAACAAGATCCTAATTCTGAAAGGTAGATCCGCCTTGGTGGTGGAGCCAGCCTAATTGTTGGAGCACTTTGGCGTGACCGGGGTTGTCGGTCACGACGCCTTAGTAGGTATCTTTCGCTAGCACGTGCTACAACATTGCACTCGTTAATAAAGCAACAATCAATGACGCCAGTGAGAAGGTCACTTACGTCCTTTTGTTTTTTATAGACATGTCCAATCTGGAACCAGATATCCGCGTGGGCAAGACGGCAGGCAATGGTGGACTCGGGGGGTAAGGAATGGAACTTTGTGCCTGAGGGTGTGTTTCGGGAGAGTGAGAGGTTCGTCGCACACGGAAGGCAGCGGGCGACGGGTGTGACACCGGCACGGGATTCGCCTCCCACCTGACTATTGCGGCTGAGAGAGCCTGTCCTCGAGCATTTGTGTTCAGGCAACTCATCCAGCATCGGGCTGAGTGATGCGGGTTCGGGGGGAGGTGATGCATGGCTCCTAGAAGAAGACACAGACCCACGGTGGGAATGGCGGTGGTGAGGAGACAGTGGCGTGTGCCTGCTTCACGAGGCTGGAGGCGAGTGAGGAGGAGCATTGCCGGCAGGTGCCGACATCTCAGGAGGCCTATATGAAGCCAGTCCCATCAGAGCATCGGCAACACCCTCATCGTAATCCTCATCAGCCACCCTCGCCGGAGGACGTGGAGTAGCACTAATGGGAGATGGTTGTCCAGATCGAGTCGAAGAACTGGATCCTTGCGAGCTTGCAGTCTCTGGACTGTGGGCCTTCATTGGAGTATACGAGGACTTGCCAGACCCTGGACCACCATGGGGAGACAACTTGTCGAATGGCTGAGGTGTCTCGGATGGGATCTGCTCTTCTTTCACTTGCCTGTTTGTCCGCTTTTTCCTTTCCTTCTTTGCAGGGGGTTCTTGGCCTGCGGGAGCGGCAGGAGCAGCAGCAGCAGAAGTAGCAGGTTTCTCTTCGGCTTCTCTGTCTTTCGCAGGCCATCTTCACTTTGACTCTGGTGCTGGTGTCGGACGGGGACTCTCCGATGGCCTGGAAGCACCCAAAGAGGCGAGATGTGGGGCACTGCGAGGGACACTTCTCGAACCTTCCGATGAACCAGCGTATCCACGTGCACCATCATGTCTTGGTTCCAGTGCGATTTCGCTTTCGTACTCTCGCTGCTGCTGCAGCTGCTCTTTATGTTGATCCCTGGAATCACAACAGGGTTCATATCTACGACTAGAGTGCTCGTGTTGTGAATGAGGTGGCGAACCACGTGGATGAGGATGAGGAGACGGCACGCCAGGAGGCTTCGAATCCCAGTACACCCAAGGGCGTGTCGAACAAGGAGAGTAATCTGCAGGACTATGCCCACGTTGTTGTTGTTGTGGCAGTGGCGGCGACAGCGGCGAACTTGAAGGATAGAAAAGCTGTGAGGGATGGACAGCATACTCTCCGGAATGTCTTGAACAATGATCTCGATCCCATTCCCAAGAATGGACGTTTGCGGGGGTGCACCACCTCGACGATCCCAATGCATGTCTTGATCAATAGGGCCAGGGCATCCTGGCGCTGCTGTGTACTGGCGAGGGGAACGGTGAGATGAGGTGGAACTTGGCTGGGCAGGTCCGGACGGAGGAGGATGGGACCCTGTTCGGCGGTGGAAAATTGGGAAAACAATGAGGAGAACGAGTGCGAGGGGGAGAAATGAAGCGAGAAGGACCATGGTGATGAGATCGAGTAAAGTAGGACTTTTGGTGATGGATTGGGTCCATGCGAACTGTTTCGTATTTTATCTGCGGGCACCTGTTGTGGTAGTGGACGATGAAACAGGAGGTTCTGATGGCCAATTGGACCGCGACTGAGGCCATCCCGTGCAAATAGTTGGTAATCCGGAGCATGCAGCAGACGATCTACTTCCATGGGTGCAAGTGGAGGATGGGACAATACATGCCTGCTCTCATCAAGAATGACGGGTGGTGGAGGTCCACCTCCGAACGGAATATGCGATGACCTATCTATCGCGCCGACCCAGTCCGCCTAGCGTGCTGCGAAGCCGAACATCCCCATAAAAGGGAAGTCCTTCTCATGTTGGTGTCGGGCGTGGGACATCGACTCGTAGAAGAGAAATAAGGATCGAGGAAATGTCTTCAACGTGCTCAATGCAGCGATGGCGAATGTCATGGGTGAGTGCGCGACTTCACCGGGTAAAAAGATAGGGTTTCGGAGCGGTGATCAAAATTTTGATGGCCATTACATACGTTCCAAGTCATTGATTGCAGGCATTCGGTAGTGGATAGGCTAACCGCCTCCCGTCGATTTGGGAGGGTGGATGTTGGCATCCCAGGTTAATATAGTCGATGTGGCTGAAGAACTGCAGTGGGTTTCGAGTCTGGTGTTGGTGAGGCGTTGAATGATATTGCGTGAGCAAAACAATTCTAAGAGTGGCAGAAATGAAGTTTCCACCTTTACACCGCTTCCTGTGGGGTTTTACCTAGTACCGTAATTGATCCCCCTTCTGTGGCCTGTTCCTGACGTCCATATATGAATCAAAGCCACCAACACTTGTCAACACAGCGGCGGCATGACGCCTAAAGTTCGTGACAATACATCAATGGAGTGCTGACAACGGAGTGAGTGGAAAGGAGATGGATGGGAGAAAGACACTCGGTCCAGTGCACTCTTCAAAGCGTGCGAGGAGACATGGGAAGAACTCTCCGGCGACGTGATAAGCGCGGGGTTCTCCGGTACCTGGTTTGGGCAGTTCGATCGCACTCTCGTCACTCAGCCGAGGAGAGCACTATAGGTCACAAATATGTAAACCGAGTGCGTGTTCAGGATATACCTGTTGGATATTTAGCTAGTACGCTATTTTGGTAGCTTACATAAGCATACCTACATCGGACAGTAGATAGTTTTACTTTGTCTTTACTGAAGACAGTACAGATACCACCAATAATACCTACATGCAAGTCAAGTCCTCTGAGACGTTCGCGGAGGGCGCGTGGAATACCATATAGGAAGGACAGTAAGCCGATCACGCAGAAACTGGACGTATGCGAGATCGGATCACCGAACACATCAAGGGGCCTCACAACACTACCAGCCCAGGCATTGGTCTCCGCATACAGAAGTTGTTACCTGTCCTACCAACAACTTGTCTGACCCGTAATTCGCAGGTCGTTCCCCACAAATTGAATTCCCCTTCTGAGATTCAGCGTTCCGGTGGCGCTTAGTATATCCGCCATCGCTAATAAGGGACTTTTGTCATTCCCTTTTTTTTTGTCAAGCACACCTAGTTTACAAATGGAAGATCAAAACTGAACATTTATCTCGATCCCCCACCAATTTCAGACTTCAAGCCTCGACTTTCAACTGCACCTGGACGTCTCCCTTGATGCTGTTGAGCAAATCCTCAGTAGCGTACTTGGGCTGCCAGCCAAGTTGCCGTGCCCGAGTCGCTTTGATCCTGCAGTTGGTTCCAAGAAGACCAAGCTAATAGTAATGTTTATCGTTCGATCAGCTGCGCATGACGGACACTCTATGGACACGTACGTAAGGGAACTGCTTGAAGTCGTCTGGGGTAAATGGACTCGGTTCCACCCTCTCGCTCACGCCTAGATCACGAAGGGCTTCTCCAATCTTGACGGAGATGTCTTTGAACACATAGTGACCATTCTCTAAAAAGTAGAGCCCCTCGTGGCCGTGTCCTGCCTTGCCTTCCAAGATTGCGTCGTATAGGACGATAAAAAAATCTGCAGCTGCAGATCGCCATCGTGCAAGTAAGCCTTACAATTCCAAGTATGAAACCACTGTGAGACGCACTGTCATCGATGTGAGAGTGGGGCCACACATTCAGGCCCTGACCGACATATCCAGCGCGCTTCCTGCCAACGCTGCAAGCAATGGCCATCGGGATTTGAATGGAGCTTGTATTCTGAACACCCAGATCCACCAATTTTCCAGAAGGCACACCATAGATCGTCGGAGGGCACACCAAGTAAGCCCTCACGTACCCTTGTGACTATGGATAAGTAAAGGTGTCACGCCTAGGTGGCGTAGTCGAAGAGTATAAGACTCACCTTCCTTGTCAGCGGCAAGAATGGGAGCATCGACGTTCCTGTGAAGTTGAGCGTCGGGGATAGTGTCTAGTCTGGCTAGGTCTGTATCATCCCAGGCTACCTCGGTCGTAGAGTTTCCTTGTGCGTTATCCATGACAATAGCTAACAGAGGTAATCAGGACGACCAGCGACGGGCGCTTGAGGAGCTGCGTACCGCTTCCAGTCTGAAGAACCCCACATTAGTGAACGAAGTTTCCTCGCAGTAATAACTCACTGTATGTATAAGAATGGGTGGTTTTCCGGTCGCCTCGTACCTCTTCTTCAGACCTCTCAGGATTGCATCATTCGCTTGCGAGTTATCAGAGTCCGCCTATATCAGCGAAACGACAGACAAATCATCACTCTTCAGCTATTTATTCCGGGTCGAATGGTACACGCACAACTGAGAATATGACGTCACTCCGAGAGGCTTGTTTCTCGAGAAGTGCAATATCGTCGTAAGACCCCAAAGCGGACTTGATTCCGAGGGACTCTAGAGCAGAAGCCTTATCCGCCTTACGGACAAGAGCAGTGATCTCAGAGGATGCAAAAGTGCAGTGCTTGAGAAGGCGATCGATCACAGAGCCACCGAGATAACCTGGTGCGGAGAGAAGCAATCCAGATAGGGGTAATGGTCGCCGACGACTAAACACATACCAGTCGCACCTGTGAAAAAAACTTGGGTTTTAGAAGACATGGAAGAGACTTGGAACGCAGTAATGATTTAGTTATGTAGATTGCGAAAGCTGTAACTCTACAGATTCTAACGGCACAGTGGCTCAAGTATATCAAGGAGGGGCTTCTATCTATTGTTTGCGCCCGTTGGCGAAACGATGACCAAGCAGGCTTGCTTCATAAGCCAACGTTGCTTGCTCAGCTGTCATGGTGATCAAGATATGCTTCACAGAAGGATGAAACGGGCTTGTCGGCGATTCGCATATTCAGCAGTCGTGACGGCTCTGCCTTGGAATGATAACCCTATTGTACATGAATTCACCTAGTGCGGTTGGGTACAGCTCCTTCCCTCGGTGATGGAAGCAGTACTCAGGCTGTTTCCGACGGAAAGTGAGATTACCGGATCATCAGCACATCTCATATAACCATGGCTGGAGTTCCGACGGCAGTTTGACTGCTCGAGGCCATTTTTGTAACATACCCAGATCAATGATTATAATGAGCTATGCCTAGCCCTCGTTACTTTAGTAGCCGGGGGTAAGGATCCCTTCCACTCGGTTCTAGCGTAGTCTTCATGTTAACCGTCCTCCAGTGAGAGCTGTGGTAGAGTCGTCATGTACTGCTTCAAAGATTTGAGAAGAACCAAAAGGAGATGTACGGACTTGGATGCGCGGACCAAGCCCAAGTATCCTTAGTTGCAGCCGGATGATGGGTTGTCTAACTATGCTAGCCTAAAAATAGCCAACAACCGTGGACCTGGTATCATACGAGGCAGTGATCGTGTCAGTAACGAGTACCCTGGATTTGATAGCCCGCGCTCCATTCCTCGCATATTGCAGACCGTGGTGACATGCCCTAAGATAGTCCATCGTGACCACCACCACGGACCCCTCCTTGCGTAGATACTTTCTCATCTGTCTGGTATAGTAGTCCAAAACACAGAGGATCCACATCCGGCATTGGTTGGGCTCACCGTGTGACTACTCACCTGGTTTGTTAGGCAAGCAATGTGATAATACTACAATTACTAGCCAGTCTGCATGGAGCAAACTGATATCATTTCAGATAAAAATAATGGTCAGCGGATAATGAGTTCAGGGTCCAATGACATCAACACAACACCTTGGAGT
>JBBPKJ010000365.1:0-27598 GCA_038089195.1 Brasilioporus rufonigricans
GAGTATCATATCATTGCATCAATTTGGATCTCCGCAGAAACAGTCGTGGCGAAGCCGAGCTGGCAGCCACTAAACAAATATTGGCAAAGAGTGCAGGACGCTGCGCTACTCATTCTGTTCAGGCCCTAAAGCAAGGCAGCTGTATCCGATTTCCGTGTCCTTCGCCCTCTTTCGCCACGAGGCAACCACGAGGCGATCGTGATAGTAGGTTCACCCCATTAATCCTACAACTAGTACAAGTGGTGGAATACTACAAAGCCGACTGGAGCAGTTCGATACATTCAACGTCGCAAGGTAATGAGCTGATCTCGAAACTTTCAAGCTGACTCAGCAAGCTGTGCTGCTGTTTGTTGTCTAATCCCTGAGGGCGGGGAAATACAGTTGGCGGAGTAGTCCCATAGCACGCGTCCCTGAATAGCGTTGGAGGGTGGAATCTGTTACATGAAGAAGCTGAATGGGAGCATTGAGATTTGCAGGACTTCCAGGGCTGTCCAGAGGTGCCTGACCAGTACAGACTAAGCTTCTTAAGGGAAGAAACACCGCGTAGGATAGTGGAAAATTGATCCCAAGACGGACAAACGTTTTCCCGATGAAACGACAACTTGAAACTGGTAAGATTGGACGCGGAAACGATCCACGGTCGATTCCAATCGACATGTAATGACCAGCGTGATTAGGAAAGGGGTCGACTCACCAAATAGAGTGAATCCTTCAGTAATCTTGGATATTCGAAGTTGTCAAACTCCTGATACCTCTTCGTCGGGTCGTAGTACAGTTTGAGCGTCGTGAGTTGAGAAGCCGCATGAATAGGGGGATCGAAGACCGCCCTGAGAAATGCATACATAAGAGGGTACTCCGGAATGTCGTTGGTGCGCCAGCGATGGATGTGGGGAATCAGTTATGAAGCTAAGGGCTGGAGGTTCATATCTGAAATCGGCCCAAAGTCTGAATCCAATTCATAATATTAATCGGGAGGTCTTTATTCTGCTCCATCAGCATCGATTCGAGTTCGTATGATTGACCTGGTACCAGATAGACCTCGATATTAATCCAGAGAGACGGGTTGGAGAGTGCGACATTGCGCCAGTGGTGGCAGACATAGGAAATGATGATCTGGAATAAACGATAGGGACGAAGGTATATGGAATCACTGGAACCACTCTTGTCATCAGACAACAAATAGTCTTCTTCATTATCTTCTTCTTCTTCTCATCTCCGCTCTCTCCTGCTTCCTCATTCTCGTCTTATGAAGCACATCACAGTGGAAGGCGGTATGTGGCTCAGCCATCCGAAACTTCATCCTGCTGGACAAACGTCGCAGAAACAGCAATCTGGGTTGATAAGGAGCAGATGGAATCATTTATGCAGGAGTATGAGCGTTCGTCCGACAAGCAGCAATTCGTCAAGGACAAGGAAGAACATATACCGCTATCTGCGAGGTTTGTTTCGAAACCCCTCCTTCGGCAGCCTCTTTGATCGACTCGTGACAGCACGCCCGTCGATGCGAAAAGTGACAAAGAGATGAAACATGCCAACGCAAGATCGACCTGGAATTGTGTCGGCAAGAGCGAGAAGACAGGTCGGCAAATTTTCTTGGTTATAATGATTTCTCAATCGATCTGTTATAGTATTTTTGAGCGTCTCAACCGGCTCGGATGAGCCCGAGGTTAAATATTTTGGCTCCTTCCAAATCAACTTGACCCACAAGACACTCTTCCGTAAATCCAAACCACTGACGGACAAAGGTGAGCCTTCGCTGAAGGGCGTATCATCGAGGGGGAGCTAATCATGGATATAATAGAATGGAATGACATCTGGCCGAGTGGGTCAAGATGATGAACAGCTTCCATTCACGACGGTCAAGGGACGCCAAATCTCGATACCAAGGTCGAACTTGTCTGCCCCACCGATGCCAAAAGGGAAGGTGGCCATAGCACACTGTTGCCAATGAGTCGTACCATGTTTTCGCCACTGTTAACATACGTACTGTCGAGGATATATAATCCACTTTAGCGATGCTGTTCGCTCGCTAACGGGGTGAACGCAATTCAAGTCCTTCATCTCAATTTCCATTCCGAACGATCTAGATACCTTCGAAGGATACTAGAGTGTTTGCCTGGTTATGCCTGTCGCAGGAGCATATGAGCAGGAATTCGAGACCCAGTCTGGCGGGTCTCCAAAGTTACGCAGGCTTGGGTATGGTGCAACAGGCTTGGCCACCGGACAAGGACCAGGTTTACCTAACAGTGGCATACCTGTGTCATGTTTCATCCCGGTTCAGCTGCGAATGAAAACACGTACCTCTTCAACAGGCTTATCGTAGCTTGACTCGGAACATGAACGGCGAGTAACTTTATATACACATCGTCAGTGGCGAGCGAGCGTAGAGCGGCTCACAGTCTAGCTTGTCATCGTCTGTCCATTTGTCAAGAACACGTCAAGGTCAAAAGACAGACCTGTTCGGAAGTGACTCATCGATATCTCCCCTAATGGGATATGGCTCTCCTGCTGCCACTGCTTCACCCCTTGGTCTAGGGTCTTGCACCTATTCAAAATCTCCACCTTGGTCTTAGCTCAGCCAAGAACGGAGACGGACTGATTTGCTTGATCTTCAAGTTGGGGTGTACCAATATCATCACAATGATGGTTGATTGCGGATGACTGGTTTGAGACCTGGACAAAATGCCAAAACATGACGCAAGGTCACGTGTATATGTATGGGAGATATCGTTCTCACTCTCAGCTGTTCTCTCGATAACGCAGCAATGGCCTTCCCACCGCGTTACAAACCCGTCCCCACCGTCGACAAAGACGAGGAAGGACAGCTGTCTACCCCCCGCAGGAAGCCCCTTGGAAAGAAGAAACTTTTTCTCTACTTGATATCTTTCACTGCCCTCATGTACGCCTCATTCTCTGCGGCGCGGCTCGCACGCTGCAGGGGTTTCTGGATGACATGCTATGGTCCACGGAGGAACCAGAGCGAGTTGGCTAGGCTCCCGTCGCACTACGCGCTACCATCTGGGGATAAAATTCCCTCTGTTGCTCTCGGTATGAAAATGAATTCATGGTATGCTGAATCACATGAAGGACTCACTATCACCGCATAGGCGTTTGGCAGGCTGGGACAGGCGAGGTTGGCAATGCTGTCAAGGTAAGTTGATTTACATGACTTTCACATGCAACCCAAAGAAATCCATTGACAGACGGCGCTGGACGCTGGTTACCGACACATCGATGGAGCGTGGATTTATGGGGTACGTAGTCTCTTTCAGTATAAAGCTAGGAATCCTGAGAAATCGTTTAGAACGAAGCCGAAGTCGGGAAAGCGCTGAAGGAGAGCAATGTACCGCGCGACCAGCTCTGGCTGACATCAAAGGCAAGTACCTCCTCCGTCTGAATGCTGGGTATATTGATTTTTGTCTGTTAGCTCTGGAACAGTTTCCATGCTCCCGAGGACATCGAACCTGTTCTCGATGATTCGCTCTCCAAGCTTGGAACAGATTACGTTGACTTGTACCTCATCCACTGGTATGTGATGTATTGTGTTGTCCGCTACCCACGTTTCTCGACGCTAGAGCTGTCAGGCCTGTCGCATTCAAGAAGGACGGGAATAACGTCTTTGATGAGGACCTCACTGCCGATCCCTATCCGACCTGGCAGAAGCTCGAGGAATTGGTTGACAAAGGCAAGATCAGAAACATCGGTATTAGCAAGTGAGCACCCGCTTGTTATCTCTGGAATTCTATCTCACCACGTGTACATCCAGCTTCAACATCCGAAGGTTCGTCGACGCGATTTTCTGTTTGCACCGTGCTCATATCTTCGTCTGTTTCAAAGGATTCAGAATTTGACAGCCAATTCCTTGAAGTACCAGCCGGCTGTTAACCAGGTTGAGCTCAATTTCTGGAATCCCCAACCTGAACTCCTCAAGGTCGGTTTCATAACGCGTATGCATCGTTCCAGACCATTGCCCACGTGATATTACAGTGGTCGAAAGAAAATGGCCTTTTACTGGAGGCATATTCGCCGCTCGGTAGCAGCAAGCAAGTCAGAGACAGTCTTGCCGTTCCTGAGGTATAGAAGATTCTTGCTCAATCCGGTGTCTCACGAATGCTGACTGTGCATATTTCCAGGTAAAAGACATTGCCTGCAAACTTGGTATTACCCCTGCACAAGTGATCATATCGTGGCATGTTCAGCGTGGTGTAAGTACAACTACATGACGCTTCGGACGAGCCTGACTACTAGATTTTAGACGGTTGTTCTTCCCAAGAGTGTAACGCCATCTCGCATCATCGAAAACCTCCACAGTTAGTTTCCCTCGTCACGAATGCCAAATAGGGAGACTGATCACCATTACTAGTCTTTGGGCTTCCTCAAGAGGACTTTGATAGACTCGAAAAGGCTGCCACTTCGCACCCGCCGAAACGTGTAGTGAATCCTAGCGAGCGTTGGAAGCTCCCATTTGACGTATTTGACGGGGAGTAAGCGAATTTATTTTAGATGCCTTTGTTGCAGTTGCACACCGTGTTGTATTTGTTCTCTGTTGCATGTAGTTTTTCATCACGTGAGAGAAGGTGTATTGTTTGGCATGAGCTTTCGATCCAAACAACCGCTTACCCAGTTATCCAAACGGGCAGACAACCAGCTAACACATTGTACTGAGATGTCGTTCCAACAACCACATCCTGATGCCCCGTGCCTTCGTTTTCCTGAAAACATCGGGCTTCATGCCAATGTAACTATTGAGGCTGCAGCAAACATGCTTACTCGCGCTGCGCAACTGTCCCTCACCGTTCCTTATTCGTGGACCTTTATTGACAAGCCCGTCGGTACGCAAGCACATGCCAAGACTCGATCAACGTGTGTTGACGTGTCGGTTTCAATTACAGAGGGCCAAGTCGTCCTTATCTTCCTCCCCAACCCCGCACAATTCCCAAACGACGGTATCCGATATCAAGACCAGGAAACGTGCTATGCACTGCAGGCACCCGCCGGTCGCGTACATTTCTACCTCATATACTTTTTGCCTTGCCATATTGACTGACTTGCAACGCTTTACTTATCCAGGAAATCGAAGTGATGGAAATAAAATATGGTTTCATCCCCAACACGCAAGAAACGACCGCGTGGCGACTCCGACGTCGATACCGCCTTCTCAAGGGTGGTCACCCACAGATCACGCTCGTGCATTACACACGTGGACCAGCGATCCGTGAGTCAGGGCACATTTATACTCTTCCATCAGTCTCGTGTTTCAGATACCCTTCACGTTCTCCCTCCTTATCGCCCAAACTGAGTTTGCCTACGCCACATCGTTTGGACGATAAAATCGTTCATTACTTGTTTTTCTGGCTATCAGACGCCCCCTTCGTCTCCATGTGCGTGGTCGTTGGCGCTTCAGAATCATGGATTACGAACATAGCGACCGCATTGCGCTCTTCGATCCACATTCCTGCGGTCTTGTGTCGTTTTCCGCTTTCGATACTGATACGCTTGCAGAGACCGCGCCTTCACTGCTGAATTCGCCCTTACGACAATACCCCTTGCGCCAGCTCACTGAACCTTCTGTATACGTCATTGGCGACAAAGCTGGACAAAAAGCCTTTCCGCCTTCTGCCGGCCCACCTCCGATACAAGGTCCGATGGGCATGAACCCTCAAACGATGGGGATGAATCAACCAGGGATGGGCATGCCGCCACAGGGCATGAATCCGCAAGCGATGGGTATGAACCCGCAGGGGATGAGTATGGCACCACAAGCCATGCTGGCGCAGCAGAACAGCAACATGGAGTCGCTGGAAAGGCGGCGGGAACGTGAGCGTGCGCGGGAACGAAGTGGGAGCATGGGAGCAGTGCGTTCACGTCCGTTTGGCTGCGCTCGTTGACCGATGAGCTATCTTTGGCTTTTCGTAGCAACGGCCTGGCCCGCCCCGATTGGACGACGACGATTCTGCAGGTAAGGACGAGCCATTTTTTCCGTACATGAGACACCATGAAGTAGCTCGTTGATACCCCAGACGAATTCGAGATGATATCGACACGGACGCTCGCGATCACTAGGTATAAACGCAACCACGAACTCATGGAAGAAGTCTTCAAGAGGGCTGCCTTTGGTAACTATGCCGATTGCTATATGCGTCCGCTTAACGCGCTGACCGCGTTGCCAGGTGCTCTCGTGACCCCTCCACCACCCGCACCCGCGTATTCGATTTTTGACAAGGCGGAGCTGGAGTCCAAGGTGGTGAGTGGATTCGGGCAACACCGCGTTGTATGGCCATTGCTGAGCATTTGATAGGTAAAATTGCAGCAGGAAGTCGAATTACTGCAAGCGCAAGCCGCGCAACGCACTGCCCGACGGTCGGCGGCGGAAGACGTAATCGTTGCTAGTGGTCATACACCGATGGAGGTGTCGGCCTAGCCGTTGTCTACCCCAAGTTAGTTGGACTGCGGATGCTACGATGTTCTTATCCTGTCGTGCAGTGTGGATCTCATAGTTGATGAACACGTTGCTATCCATCGACCATCGAATTGCAGTTGACGGCGATCTGAACAAGGGGGTTCCAACTTGAGCTTAAGTGCATCAGATTTGAAGGCTCGTCTCTACTTCCGAACTGGCTCCATGCGATTGTATCGACCAAAGTTTCATCATGATAACTATGATCCGAGGTTGCCCGTGGCGAAATCACAACACATAATACTTGATCTCGTGCGCACGCTCTAACGCGTGGAAAAATATTGCAAGATGTCATAACACTTCACTTGGCCTAGACGGCCATCACTTTTTTTCACAGTTATAGGACAAGTTCTTCCCGGATTACCACTGAGTCAACGGCGATCAGCATATACACATGCCCATAAAGATATCCCAATAACGCTTCGTTCCCATCATACATCCATGGCGTCGCAATCTTCACGGACGACATTTGCCGGATTTCCAAGACCTGCGTGACTGGGTTTCTATGAAATGGTAGGAACAATGACGAGTCCGAGTGTTCGAGCTCACGGCGGTTGAACGGACAGCCGACGATTTCGACACCCTCGACGTGCTCAATGGTTGATCCCTCGAGAGCGTGCTGCAACTGTTCGGATTCGCTCTCTTGCACAGTCTAAATTGCGGAAGGGGCGATTGTTTCTGACGATCAAGTAGATCTGGTCGCGACACAGACCGCGATAGAACAACGTCAACGAATACCGGAGGCCCAGTTCCTCGCAAATCATCGCGAGGATTTGGTCGACGCCTTTGAGCTGGTCTCGCATCGCGTTTACCGGTTTGTCCCGCCTATAGACGTACTGGTGTACGAGACTGCAGCCGAGCTACCTCCCTCGTGGCAAGGTTGATTTGTCGTTGATCAATTCAACGAGCCCCTTTTTGAATTGCTCGCGGAAAGGCGTGGGGATGCACGACGTAGTTGGGTGGGATAGTTCGTGGTAGAGGTGTAAGTGAGCGTCACGCGATACCCAGAGGTGATGAGCAGGACTTCGTGCTCGACGTCGCCGAAGAAGACGACGAAGCACATCCCCTTTTCCTATACCGGCCAGCTTCATGAGCACCCTGGCATCACACAGCCAGGCGGACGAAAAACGAGCTTACCATAGGCGTTGAGCTTGTAGAGCTCCATCTTGGTGATGCTGGAACCAGGCGTTCCTGTGAGCAATCCCTGCGAAACCTGATCGAGGGTCCCGATACTGTGAGGGTTGAACAGGGTGGCGAACACATCTAGATCCATCTTTCTTACCTTGCGGTACGTGTCGTCGAAAACAGTCTCTCCATTTCGGCCAAATGCGGCTGGCTTGCATGCTTCATACAACGTGGCTAGGTCGTCCATCCCCGCTTTCGAAAAGTCGATATGACTGTGGCCAATTGAGTAAGCCGTCGTGTCACGCCCTCCGGTCGTCGAGGGGGTGTGCACCGATGCACGTCACCTTTAGAGTCCGCACAGGTATAGTACAGCGACGCCTGATGGGCAGGAACAGCGCATTTTCCCCCACAAAAAGGCTCGACGCCGTTCCAGAACACCCTAAATGGATCGAGTGCCTTGCGTCGTGAATATCCATTGTACTGAGAAGACCCGAAGCCTGAGTGGGTCGACACCTCTGTTGCGCTATGACCGCTTTTCTGACGGTGGATCCGTACGATGTGATGGTTAGCCTCTTCGAAGCTTGACGTGGTGATTCGAACAAAAGACTCCTGTATTTGTACCGCCGGTTGCATAAACCAATTTGGGAGCTTGGGACGTTGGGACGTTCTCGTTCACATAGGATAATTTCGGTTCAACACATATGTATGATAGCCCAGTCCCGGGTTGGTGTTGAAGAGCAGGGCGCCATATGTACATGCGGGTGTGCCGGTGGCAGAACTCAAAGCAGGTGATTTTTTGCCAGACGCGACCGCGCAAACGGAGCTGGACAGCAGGCCACCAGCCGTTCGGCGCAGAAAAACATGCACTGAGGTTAGCCTCAAGTCCTGCTCATCTTAGTTACCGAGCATTGTTCGAAGTACCCACCACTAGTAAGTGCCCATATGTACTGTGCAAAACCCGGGTATGTCACTAAATGATGGACGGTGACTCAGCAGGTTGCCTCGACTTCTGAAGAAACACGCTCATGCTATTTCGAGACACCATCCGAACACCATAGTGTATGAAAGCAGCCCTCCATTTCCACACGTTCGCATTATGCGAGGCTCCGGCGTTGACCGACATCTAATATCAATGACCGTAGACGAGTGATGAGCGGAAGGCTTGTGTAAGCCCATTGGCATACACATCACGTGCACTACAGTATATATCCCGCTGCACTACGTAGATGTAGCATAGCCTTCGCCCCTTGTCCTTGTACCTCGTAGTCGCCCATAGAGATCGTGGTCCAGTTCTGTTCCGCCCGATCCCTCAGTGTTCCCGCCATTAGCCACGGTGGGCTTTCAGCTTGCTAACGTCAACTTTTAACACGTCTCTCCAGCATTGCGTGACACAATATGTAGCCTCATAACTGACGAGGATACTCTTCAAGTTCCAGATACAGTCAAGAGCGTGGAAGCCTGAGAGTATGCTATCCGTGCTGATAAAAGTTGTCTCTGGATTGGGCTCCTGCTCCTCCGTGCACTCCTCACCTGTGACATCCCCTTGTCTGCTCTTGCAGAACGGAGATGGCGCGTTGACTATGGCCTTGGTCCTTCCGCAACGCCTGCTGTTCTGTACAGGGCCAAAGATGTTTTAGCACCTAATACTCAGTTCGGCCATGCGGATCTCCAAGTCACCATCATTCTCACTTGCATATCTTACTACTATGCTGGTCTGACTGAGTAGCAGCTACGTGCTTCTTTGAAATTCTACTAAACGAAGATGATTCGTCTGTGCGATACGCACTCTGGATCGAGGATTATGATTCCCAGACATGACCGGACTCACTTCGGACACCGGTGACAGGTCATTGGAGCAATGGGACAAGGTCGCTGCTTTTCTCTCGCAATCAAGCAGCTGTAGATCTCTACCTCGCACGGGTAGTGTTTCCGAAGGAAGCCAAAGAATTTCCTTGGAAACTGTGCGGATCTAGTTGGAATTTGAGGGAGAAGTGGGAAATGCTTATAACTGGCAGGTAAACGGTTCTTCAATGTGTAGCTGAATTTAGTCCCTGAGTAGAGCATTAGGGGTTTCAGGAACAAACGACGGACGGTGGTTATTACCTATGTCCGCCACTCGGCACAGTCTTGACTACCAACAGGGAACTGGAAGCCGAAGACAAGGGGCGACTATGCTACATCTATGCGGTGCGGCAAGACATATACTGTAGTGCACGTGATGTGTATGCCAATGGGCATACAGGAACCAATGCCAATTCAGCAAGAAAACGACTTCTACATGGTAACTCACGAGAATGGCGAACGACAGAGTACGCTCGAGTTTCTCCGACTGGTAACCATGTAACGCCCAGAAATTCGCGTTTTGCTGGATGTCGGGGCACAGATTCTTGATTTATCCAACGACCAGGTGGCTCAAGCATGGCTCTGCATCGCCTGGTCTGCTGCTGGGGCCATCTATTCCAACAAAAAATGATGAACTAACAGTACTTTTGACCAGAGCATCAGGGCTGTGACCGGTAAACAGGATCCAACCACTCCCGTTACCCGGCCAAGTACTCGTTCTGCTGAGTCAGTTCGGAGCCGATTGTCTTTTTCCAGACATCAGAGCGAGCGATCATGTCTGTCTTCGTGTGTATGCGCCCCGCAAGGCCCAGCACATGAAACCATCAGATGATCTTAGAGCTTATTCTATCCCTCCCCTGCCATCTGACTGGACTCCACCTGATCGACCAGCTAAATGTATTCACTGGGCAGCTCTATCTCAGAGACCATAAACCTTATCTCAGGCTATGTCATTTCCTCGGCCCTGTGGAAGAGTCCCGGACAGTACAGCAATCTGGCAAGATCGGTTCCAA
The DNA here is from genome assembly GCA_038089195.1 of Brasilioporus rufonigricans. Lineage (NCBI taxonomy): Eukaryota > Fungi > Basidiomycota > Agaricomycetes > Boletales > Boletaceae > Brasilioporus > Brasilioporus rufonigricans. Next base: position 10,438 of record JBBPKJ010000365.1, read on the forward strand.
ATTCTTAGTAGTTTCGAAGAGACTGAAATCACGTTCGCAGCGAGTCGTTGATGTGGTATCTTATATTCTGCACATAGCATCGTTATAATGCCACTAGACGTGAATTCTGTGGTTCCATAGGTTCTCCAGCTCTATTCTCTTAGTACTGTAAGGGGTTCAAACCTGTGTGTTTATACTGGCGTTGGATGCACTACCTCTAGTAGGCCAATTCTCGCACACGACGTGTTGAGCTGGAGCACTGGTTTTAACTCTTGGAGACATCCAAAAGATGGACATCCAAGAGAGGAGATTAGATATTATGTCTGTCAGTTAATCACTGAGGCACGATCGTCGTGACCACTCAAAACTTCTCTCCAGACATAAGAGTAATATCCAGAACATGGGACAAGTTATACTGACTTCTTCCATGTTTCTGAGATTTGAACGCCCGAGATAAAAATGTTCCTACACAAAATACCTATCACAAACCCCAAATGGACAAGACTGCAGGGTATCTGGTGAGGTATGTCAGCAACGACCCTGACGACCCCCAGCATCAACTTCATTTCCTCTGCACAAGTATGGCGCCCTATGTGCATTGGCAGTGTATGTAATCTCCAGTAGTGCACCACTTGCTGTCAAGCCTGACAAAGAAGATTGGTGTGCAGTCTGTCATTTTCAGTGAACTGCCGGGTTAGCAGAATGTTTGTCCGGTGGAAAAAGGAGGTTCACCGGGAGTGCCACAGCGAAGACTGGAGGGGCAGATGATCTGACGTTCAGCAACCTATGGAGGACACGATGGTCAGTGGCCATTTTACTTGTCCGAGAGACAAGTCAACATACGTTGATGCTAGGTATTGCGGACACCATGGCGGCAGTGGCAGAAAGAACAATTAACTTTATGAAATACATTTCAATATAGGTGGTCGGATTGCAAGGTTTCTGGATGAACGGAGGGAGCGCTGGAGTCGTTGAGCAAATTCGAGGCTGAGTATGGAGATTTATATACCTTTTCGTGGACCATCAAGGTTCCATTCCAGGTAGAATTCTCGTCCTTGGCCGAATAGAGAGTCAGAACAAGTACCTGGACTACTGGGTGATCATTTTGAGGGCCTGCCAAGCGATCAGAGGGCTGTGTTGGACACGATAAGTGCGTTGCAATGCCATACATTGTAGCAGCTGATAGGCTGTGAGTTCAATTCTCATTTCTGTGCATGTTCATTGTTAGTGACACATGGAAGTACGTTCCACCTTGAATGATTACGAGCATGGAAGACAGTCTAGAGGGAGAACTGTTGACATGGAAGTATGTTGGAAGGGAGAGGAGCTCACTTACACGATTATTGACTCTTGATCGGAGGCCTCACTCAGGCGTCAATCGTAACTAGGGCAGAAGTTTGCAGTGCTTTCGTTGACTTTTATGGTCAGGGTACAAAGTGACATCAAGTAATTTGCTTATTCGTGAAGTGGCTGACCAATCAGAATTCACAAATCGTGCAAAGACCAGTGAAAAACATTACGTGACACTACCGCTTGACCGTCAGCCTACTGACCAGTGGGGCATTGTCACTTTGTCATGATTTGATCTTCTGAGGGAGACAGGCTATCCATATAGTACGGCGACGCCTGATGGGCAGGAACAGCGCGTTTTCCCCCACAAAACGGCTCGACGCCGTTCTAGAACACCCTAAATGGATCAAGTGCCTTGTGTCGCGAATATCCATTGTACTGAGAAGACCCGAAGCCATAGTGGGTCGACATCTCTGTTGCGTTGTGACCGCTTTTCTGACGGTGGATCCATACGATGTGATGGTTAGCCTCTTCGAAACTTGACGTGGTGATTCGAACAAAAGACTCCGGATGAAAGTTGCCACTTTGACGCCCGCTATAGTTGTCGGATGACCAGCCCGTCTACGAGACTATTACAATACCGCCTGGCGCGCCACCCAGTGGCGGAACTGACCCTGAAAATGTCCTGCTACTCCGCCATCCAATCGCGATTCTCAAATACCTTGCCACCTGTAGTGCCGCCAAGTGATCACGTCCTTGCATGAATGACTCGGGTCACCAAGCACTCGACTCGAGATCTTGTGACACAGAAAGTCGAGTCATACACCTCAATACACGCATGCAAGTTCAATGACTCAACGACTCTTCCATCGATCCATGAGGCTGTTTTTCAGCTTCAATAGATTGTCTTCCATACTGCCTCTGAAGATTGATTATCATCATTACCAACCTCGACCTAGTCCAGCGGATTCCTTGCCACGATAGGCGACCGACTGGTCTTCCAATTTTGCATCTCTGCAAACCGCCAGCACGGGATGTGTAGACGAGGAGAACGGAACCTGGCGTTCGTACGTGTTCGCTTTTGCATTGGAAGGGTCAGGATTATATGTATGAAGTTACGAGCACGGAAACTGTTGAGTCATGATCTCAAATCGGACTTACTCGGTGTTCAATATATCAATGCACGAGGACAGTAAGAAGCACGAACGCGGCAATTACGTGCTCCACTCCTAGAATTCTCTGCTTCTAGAATTCATGCAGTGAGTCAAACCTAGTATTAGTTATCGACACCAGCCTGAGATCCTCACCCAATACGGAGTCCGAAGCTCCTATAAAACGTGGGGAATTGACGCAGGGATCCATCTACAACACTGTCTTCCCCATGAGCTCCTGCAGACAATTTCAGCCAGAACACTTCTCAGACCCTAAAGTAGTCGCATTGCAGACCGCATTGCGCGACCGTGACCCATTCTACAGTGGAATGTGCGCTATCCCGGATCATCAACGCCTTTTGTACTATACCCACGATGACCTACCTCGGTGAGTTGTTTTTGGCCCCTCTATTAATTCAAGAGTCGTGTCTGATGAGCTTGTAGTCGCATCGATTTCTCTAGTGTTGTAGCGGACGATCTCGAAGCATTATATCGTGCTTGTAAACCAGCAGAGTTCGGCTGCAACGGAAAGAATGTATTCGACGAGTCGTATAGGAAAGCGGGAGAGATGGATCTAGCTTCTTTCGCGACACTCTTTGATCCCCGTGACCTCGGAATCCACAAGCAAGTGTCCAAGGCGTTGCTTACTCGGAGTCACGCGACAATGAGTGTGGAATTGTATAAGTTAAACGTCTATGGTGAGTGTCCCGAGTATTGACTTCTTTATCGTTGCCGACTCACCTCGCCGTAGGAAAGGGCGATTTCTTCAAGGCGCACAAGGACACGCCAAGAGGTCAGGACATGTTCGGATCCTTGGTCGTCGTCCTTCCCACTTCGCACGAGGGTGGTCAATTTGTACTCCGTCAAGGAGAAAAAGAGTGGACTTTCGATTTTGCCAACAAGTTTGCAATTGCCACAGAGCCCTCTGCTTGCTTCATCGCCTTCTTTGGTGACATTGAGCACGAGGTCTTGCCGGTCATTTCTGGTTACCGTCTCACACTCACGTACAACCTCTACCACAAGCATATCCACCCTAGCACGTCATCCATTCCTACCCTGTTCCATCTCAAACTCAAACAGGCCCTCGTCGATTTGGTAAACGACAAGTCGAAACACCCCAGTGGCGGGGATCTTGGATTCGGTCTCGTCCACGAGTACGTCCACACGGGTCGCAATCTGCTCGGACCGTTGTTGGACCAGCTGAAAGGATCGGACCGCGCGCTGGCAGATGTGTGCGACGAGCTCGGCCTCCGTTATTCTCTCCGGCTTTTCTATCGCGGGGTTGTTGATCGGCGGTTGAACCTCATCACCACCAAAGAACTCGATGTGGACGAAAGGAAGATGGACTACGAGTCCACGGCTAGTCAATACCTTCAACAGTCCCTTGAGGGACTGACCATCGACCAAGTTGAAGGCGTCATTCTCATAGGGGGGCGGTACCCGTTTGACCCGAAACTTTTGGGAGACGACCAGTGTTACTATGCGTATGGTTCGTGGATGAAGCCATTTTACAGGACTCCGATCACAGAGGTATTGGAGATCACACCGATGAAGTCGTCGGTAAATATCAAGACTACGTTCATGGCATATGGCAACCAAGCAGAGTTGGAATACTTCTACGGGACTGCGTGCATGTTGATTGCTGCGGAATCGGCAGAGTCACGCGATCTCGTTGGGGTGTGAAGATGACGTGTAATACTTTCTCCAAAATTTGGCTGTAAGCTAGTCACCAAGTGGGTCGTCGTCTCTGTGGTCCATTGTATGTAATGTTGTCGTGCTTTCAGTTTTGTTCTCTAGTTGAACTCGAGATTCCGCTTCCATTGGCACGCTTTGACCTTATGATGGGACCAGAGAGTGCTTCCTACTTGGCAATCCCTCACTCCTTGCCTAGTTGCCAGACTCTTTGTGCTGGTGAGAGACGGGTCTAACTTATGCATTGTGGAAGTCTCAGGCTCGTTCCGCCTCTGAAGTCAGCAACTTAGGGGTCTATGCAATGACACCTCGAGAAAGTGGATCTTGAAAGATAGTCACGTCGAACAAGCTAACAATACCGGGGAGAATCCTGAGGGCCTACACTCGGAAACGACACAACACACGCATACGCGACACGAGACCGCCAGCTCGCAGCTTGCTCGACATCACTGTAGGTCCGTAGGTGTCAAATCTTCTACCTGAATGTCGATGGCTCTCTGGTAAGCGACCTCCGATGCGCCACCACCTTGCCCAGGGTCGGCGAGAGCATCAATGCATCAAACAGCTGGCACAGCCAAGTGACGAATCGGAGCACGCATGTCTATTTGTTTGTCTCTCCGTTTTCGGACTACGGTATGTACTGGTGCTCAGCACTGCTCGAGAGTCCAGTGTGCGGCAACCAAGTTGACTTAGCTCAGTTATCAAAACGACTGTCCCTGATCTCGAAGTATAGAGTTTGGCTTAGGGAGACTAGTAATTCGTATGTGATACATGGTAATATCAAAAATCGAGGATTTAGGGGGCGTAGAAATGAAACTACCCCCGCCGCGCCAGAAACACAGATGCAGGACTGCAGTACGACCCACAGTAACGTCTATCGTCAAAGCACGTCCAGCACACGTACGCCATCGACCAACTTGCCCAATATCGTCGACGTCAATTCCTCCACCCGAACGATAATCACACTCCTCGTAGAGACCCTCCGATACGCTGCCACATTGACCGGATTCCGCGCGAGTAACAGTGCACCAAAATGCTGGCATAGTCTGGAGACGAGTCTCAGTGTGCGCAACTGCTTATCCGACTCCGATGACGACGAAGGGGGTCGAAGAGATGTCACATCGTGTGAGGGTATGGTAAGCCGTCTGCCAAACGATCGACCAAGGCGGGCAACGAGCCGCGCTGCTCGAGTGTGGGGAGCCATAGATGTGGTATTGGAAGAGCTAGGAAAGGACGATGGTTCACCAGCCACGCAAGGCGTGTCTCCTGAGTCCTCCTCGGGTATCATCTCCATGTACTCCCGACTGGCTGTCGGTCAAGGAGAAAGTGGATCTAAGGGTGAACGAGGTGTAGGGAATTGAACTGAGGGAGATCCTCGTCTGTGTTGATTTCCACCATCCCAAGCGCAGCTGTCTGTGCACGAAAGATCCGCTCCGATGGACTCATAGAGATTGACAGGGCCCAAGTTTGAGAGCGATGCAGGGAAGTTTCACCCGTTGTCCTGCAAATATCAGTACAGGTAGCTCATCGAGGTGATCATACAGGTGCGCGAGGGAGGTGAGACTGAGCGAGAAGCCACGCAAACCAGCAACAATGGACACCATTTTGGTACCTTCAATAGCCCGAGGGATATGTGATGTCGAGGACTCGTTGAACACAATGATATCTGCCGGTAGGCAGCTGTTGAAATCCCCAGATCTCCCTGTCCATGCAAGGATACTTGTGTCCCCAGAGCTCATCAGAAGCTGTGTTAAAAATCGGCCGAGAGCCTTGTTCCCCTCGCTGTATACAACTGGCAAGGAGATATTGCATATGCCGAGTATGCTGCATCCTCGACCCGAGTTGTTTTCCGTGTCGAAGTCAGACGAAGCTTCGCCCGAATGTCATCTAGGCCAGGCTGCAGTATCAGTAAGGCACGCGCAGAGTCGTAAAACCGGTTGCGATTTGAACGAAGACGCCTGCTCAGACTTGTCAAGCAGACGGCCGGAGGGGATGTGAATGAGTACTAGGGGTGTTTCTCGAATGGTATTTTCAATCGCCGAGTGAATAGCTGCTTTCGTCTGTGCTGAGTCGACGTACATCAGGAAATTAACAAGTTGCTTTTTTGTGCTTTTCTGTGCTTTTCGCCACCCATAATCCGCCGAAGCCGAAAAGCATGGATATGCTTTTTTAAGCAGATCCCACTGCTTAACCACTGCTTTCCAAGTCTTTTCGTAACTTTTTATCAAGCTTTTCACACATGAGTGGCGAGGATGCCTGGTGAGACGAGGCCCGGGACTGCTCGCTACCCAGCCCACCCACTTGCAGTTTACCCACATCCAGCCGTGCTTCGGGCCGGAAAGCCCTCCAGGCTTTCGCCCATACCCATCCTATCACATCACACTGTGACACTGATCCCATGCCACCGGAGCATCGATATGTAATGTTCCTTCTCGTCTACTTTCTCTACTTATTTTCCACGAGCCATATCGAACACAGTTCGTTTGGAACGCTTCTTTTAGCTGGCAGACACCTACTTGCTGAGAGTGGATTACCCGACCATGTGAACGTCTTGCCCTACGAGACGCCACAGTGGCACACCCCAGATGTTGGCGATTGAATAAACTATATATGTACCTTGCCAGATCCGACGCTTTCTGGACAGCTCAAGCCGCAGCCAGATACGACGTGGGTGATCAGCGATACTCTTGCGCCTCTCGTGACATCACAACGATGCTGGACTACCAAGAGGGTGCACGAACGCTACACGCAGGCACGGATCTTCGAGTGAGTTCCGTCGTGGTGTGCAACTACGCTCAGTTAAACACTTGACAGAACTGAACGTGCTTGACTCGACGGACGCAACGCTTATCAGGCACGGTTGAAACATGCCTTTCTTTAAGTGATTCGTCTTTTATGATCATGCCAGAGGCGCTGTCAGACGTGAAACACTTCATCCTATACCAGTAACTACCTGCTGACACCTCTTATTTAGCAGCTGGTGTGGGATCCATAAGGTTGAGTATTTTAGGCATCTGCCAGCATGTCCCTCGGCTACTACGACACCATTGTATACCCCGTTATGTACACGAATAGGTGAACTTCCATCACCATTTCATATAAAATGTATTCCACACAACTCTCTCCGGCGTGCACTGCCTCGATGTCCACCCGTCAGGTGACTAATGTTACCGAGTTGCATCCTGTCAGTTACCCCTTTGTCAGAGACTGGTAACTACCTTGCGCTGACATCTCTTATTCGACAGCTAGCATGGGATGCATAGCACAGAAAAGTATATAAACCCCCCTACCAAGCCTCGATTCTGTTCAACAACCTCAGGACTCTCTCGGCTCATCCAGAACCCAACACTTTTATTAAAATGTATTTCACTAGTAAGACGTTTGTCGTACTTGCTACCGCTGTAGCCATGGTGTCCGCGGCTCCTGGCATCGACATTCGCGCTGTGCGTTGACTCCTCTCTCACACAAAATGGTTGCTGATCATCACTTCTTCCACAGGTTGCTCCGAGTCGACGTCAGGATAATGATCGCTGCCCTGCCGCTATCGACTGCACCTACAGCGGTGAACCTCTTTTAATTTCTCGCGAGGGAAATACTCCGCTAACTCGACGACTCCGTTGAAACTACAGGCTGTGTAGGTGTTCACGAGACGTGCCACAAAGGGTACTGCTCTGCTTCTGAGTACAGTGGCTGTTCATGCATCTTCCTAATCTGTTAACCCCCGATCGTGTAGAGAGATTTGGGGTTGTCCTGGTCATTTAAAGTCATTTTTGGCTTTGACAAAGGCTATGCGAAGGGTGGGAGAGGGTATAGGGTACCTACTAGTGGCCGATCTGATCGTCATGTATTCATGCTACCTGGTTTTCCTCTGTGTAACTATTCTGAAGGTAATCTACCTCGAGTTAGCTCCAAATCATGCAGGTCGTTGGCAGAACACAATCCTTGCACTGATGACCTGGCCTGAGTGGGATGACTCGGGAGTGGCACTGGCATGGATGGAGATAGGATCGGTGTCGATCAGCGCCGTCGTCATGTTAGGTCATTTGGCCCAATCGAAGTCTTTTTAGTAGGGAGTAAAACTTCAGGTCCACGTCCGATGTCCGTAAGTATGATGATTATTCGATGTTGTTTGCATATTACTTTCCTTTTATAATATTTCTTGCGGTTGTCACACTCGGACGGCGGAATTAAATAAGAGACAGAACGTCTTTCGACAGTCACCCTGCGTGAAGCTGAAAGCCTGATCCCCAGCTGAGGGATGCGCTGACAACGACCGGCGGCCTCGTATCGAGGATTCGAGGTCAGTAAGTTAAGATACGTCGAATTAGTCACCATTTTTACATGACTATTTATCGATGGTTGCCTCATCTAAAGGATCGTAGCAACCTCATACATAGACGGACTGGTCACTAGACTAGTGTACTAGGGTCGAATAGAGACCGGTCGTCACGCTACACGTACTAGTAGTCCAGAGCCTTGAAGTATATCCTCGCGACCGCGAGCGTATACCAGTCTAAACGTCTACACCGGTCTGCACGACCGCCCAGCACGTACTAGTACTACCCCTGCGCCTCCTGCTCCCTACCCCGCTGACCAACAGAAGCCCAACAAATATGCCCACACCCAGCCGCACACGGATGCCCCGCCATCTGCCTCTTTCCCCCTCATCCACAGCCTCTCCTCTCCCTCGTTCTCTCCCTCGTGCTCCCTCTGGAGTTGTCTCCCCCGCCCACTCAACGGCATGGCAAGGTCGACCATGGGCCTCTCCATATAATACCGTCTATAACAATCTTGATGTCCCCCGTGGGAACATACCGAATGCTGAAACAACAATGTCCGCACGGGAAGATGACTGAACAGGTCAGCGACGCGGGCCGGCCAGATTGCAGCGCAAGCAACGCACCATATGGAACACCTCATGACCACTTGTTTGCATGTCGCACACACCGCGTGGGTAGTTTTGACGTACGGGTTTCGTGGCTATGGCTGTGCAGACGCTTTTGGCGCAGACGCGCGTCGTGACAGGTATACATTGTAGACTGGCTCACTCGAGGTCCCACTGTAGAGAGATTGATTGCCATTCCCGCCCATACCAGTACAACGTCGTGAGTGAAAAAAAAAGAGGGCGAAATGAGGAGAGACGTCAGAGAAATAGATAATGGTTGGCCAAGAAAATATCAGAGTATGCTCGTCCAGTAAAAGCACGTCCCGAAAAGGCCTACGAATATTAAATATCAAAACGCATGAGTGTGTTAGAGTAGTTAAGAGACACCGAAAAAAGGGGAGGATAATGCATGAGTTTGTCGAGAGCGAGAGGTGAGGTTGAAGGATAAAGAGTGACAAGGAAAGTGACTGATATCACAATGCCGCGTGTATATGTAAACTGAAGATTCAAGAATGTATTTTGATGAGCACATGTGCTTCCCGAAGAGACAAACGTGTTAGGCATGTCTATCATGGGTGAGACTCACAGATGCAGTTCGATAGGGTGGGGTAATACGACGTCAGTTGCAGAGGACATGAATAGACAAACAAATAGAGGTGGGCATAGTCGAAGTGTCAGAAAAGTCGGCGTGTAGTACCGTTGGGTTCGAAGCCCACACTGCGGCTACGCGTGCCGTTTTTGTGTACAATCGCGATCGGTGTAGCGCTAGGTCGACGGAGAAACGCACCCCCAGAGCACGCAGGCTCTCCTAGCTTCAACGAGGAATCTTCCTTCGTACCCACCCCATATCGGCGAATGGGCCAGACAGATGACACTGGTGGTGTGCTCTCAGCCCTTTTGCTCCACTTGAATCCATCAGAGTGATTCGCACGTTGGATCCTGCGCAGGTTCTCTACCGCAGGCGACGATGCATTATTCAAATACGTCGTGACCTCTGCAATGGTGTTCAGTCCCAATGCAGAAGCCCAACGAGCTGTGTTATCCAATGCATCCGTGCCAGAATACATCTGCCGCCCACGACTGGGCTCGCGACCGAGATCAGATCGTGTTGTGGAAGCTCCTAACGAAGGGGCGAAACGATTGTTTAGTCGCAAATCTGTCTTTCTCGGGCTTCGACCACGTTCGACAGGGAAAGTAGGCGACATAAGGACCGAACCACCAATGTCCAGCGGTGTAGGCGTGCCCTCAACATCGTCGCACGCCGTTGCAAGAGGCAGACATCTGGTTGGAGGTCTAGATACACTTCGACTCGTACTTCTCGTCGATAGTGAACTGGAAGTTGTAGCAGAGGCACGAGAAAGGGACCTGCGCGGACGAGAGTAAGGCCTATCAAGGATTGCGTTGTCGCGAGAACGCGATCGCGACCGGCGACGCGTTGATGTTGGAAGTTCATTGCGGCAATCCACGAATTCAAAATCGTCCGCACGTGATACAGAAGTTGCTTCGTCAGCTTCTCCTAAACCAATGTCCCAAGCTATCTCGTCCACCATCACGATGGTCAAACGGCGCCATGTGTCACGCTCCAGGCATCCCTTCAACACACGAGCTGTTCCACGACCAATATTACATGGCATGTCATACACACCTGAAAAGACTACATGAGTGAAAAGGGGACATAGATGCGTCGGTACTTGCCATGCAGGATCTTCATCGTTAATCTAGGCTCAAACGGGTCAGAAAACGGAAGACGACCCATCAGCAGTGCATAAAGCAAACACCCCAACGCCCACATGTCTTGTGCCGGGTTTGCACCGTGATGCTTGCCATGCGTTTGCGGAGACAGGAGTTCTGGTGCAGTATAGGGTAACGAGCCCGGTTGAAATGCGTGGGCGGGATGGACAGGAGCACCGGAGTGGTCGCCAACAGGGGTAGAAATACGGTGACGGCGAGGTGCATGACGCAAGATGGATGCATGGGCAGGGATCGAGGCCTTTGGTTTGCGCACAGTGTGATGTATGGCAGAGCGGTGGCGATGAAGGAGTGGGCTGTTTTGGTCATCGAAGCGCTCGTCGTCGTCCGACTCGCCTATTTTGAGAGTTAGGCCAAAATCGCAAATTCGACAAACACCCATTTTGTCTACAAGAACATTTTCAAGCTTGATGTCTCTGTGGACATATCCTGCAACTTCGTGCAGGTAGCGTACACCCCGGACAACTTGGCGAAACATCATCCCAGCGTCGTCATGAGGTAAAGCAGGCGTGCCATCCCGTTTGAGGATATCGAAGAGCGAGCCAGCGGGGCAGTAGAGAGTGACATAAAAGTCAGCGTAAGACATATGTTCAGTGGAGAAGAGAGGGAGGATGTGTTCGTGGCTGAGGGAGGACCAGATCTCGGTTTCATGGTCGAGACGTTTTCTGGTCAAGGGTGGATCATTTTGTCTTTCGACATCCGAACGCCTTACAATCTTGATTGCGACAACGCCACCTGAAGGGGAGAAGGCGCGCCTGATGGTGGAAAAGCCGCCGCGTCCGATGACCGGACCTAAGGCGTAGCCAGCCACCACCTCACCGTCGTCATCAGGCACTCGGGTTGGCTGGGACTGTGCGGGGGAGGTGAATGCGGCCAAGAACATCGCCGCAGGAGATATGTTGGCTTCCTGTATCTGTGGGAATAGATGGGAATCGGATAAGGTCGACTCTTCGCGCAAGAGTCTTTGCGAGGCTTGTTGATCAAGATCCGGGCGAGAAGGGCCCGCATCGGGGGAGTCAAAAGGATCGTCCGAGTGCTGAGGGGTGCCGAAGAATGTACCCCATGGATTTGTGAAGGTGTCCATTTGGGAGGAGGGTCGTGAGGGCTGTGAGAATGAGAAAGGGTCGATGGATGGATGAGGTGAAAGTAGCATCAGAACAAGTACTGACGAGGGTGGGGTTTAAATAAAAGAGGGGGGGTGTAAATGAGACGGCCTTGAAGACGAGAAGGAAGCGGAAGAGCGGGCAGTGCGGGGAAGGGAACAACAAGGAAGTCCTTCTCCAAAGGGGAAGAGTCATCTCATTCGATCGTGGGAAAACGCTGCCATTTTGATCCCGCGTCCACGGCATCACACGTACCCTTCCGTAATTGGAAATCATGATGGCCTCTCCTCGCCCGTGGATTGTGGCTGACAAAACATGACGCGCAGCGCAGCAGCTTGGCTTATGCCTGTGATGCATGACACGATCAAAGATGATAATTTCAAAGAATACTGCATGGCTGTCCAGTACAACCGGTCTGCGGAAAGACTCCGCCACAATATTCCCACGCCTTTTCGGCCGCGCCAAGCAGGGTCCCAAGCATGTTCGCATCCGCTCGTGATCGGATGATGAGCGGCGGACTAGTGACTCACTGCTAGAACTCTTCCAGGATCTGAAGGAAAAAGTGCTTGGCGAGCCTGGTTTGGAGCCAGCGAAGTGCTGTCCCGAGCCGTTCCCCTGGAAGCAAATACAAATATCGACGATCTCAAACCCCTCAATGCGCCGCAACTTCTCAACTCAAAATCGAGCTTTGAATTCTCCGACAAGCCCACGCGTTCTCCTGTGCTCCACATACATCCTAGTCCCGGCACGAGGTGTGCATTATATCAGCTGGGGGCTTCTACTTGGTGGGTTTCATTCGGCTTTCATATCGAACACCCTTGCACCTTAAGACTGTTTGCTTGACCAACTCGAGCCTCGAGTTTGGATACAGGCTGAAACGATTCCTGTCTCGTGTTTATCGGTTATGGACGGTAACAGAACCCTTCAAATTTTTTTTTAATTTACCAACTGCGGATCAATATGGTGTACCATTCGAATTGATGCAGTTTTGTCTTCCCAAACGAACGTGTTGGCTGATATCATGACCCATAGCCCCTGTTTGGCCAAGCATTTACCACCGACCGTGATCATGCACTGATCCCTTACGACCAAAGTAGCAAATGTGATTTTGTCCCATTTAACCCCATCACACACCAACTTCAAGTTCCGTCCGACTGTCTCATCTGCTAAAATTTACTCGTTTCTGATAGATCTTCTTACGTCATGAGTATGCCGTTCCTTCCCTTTGAATTTCTCCCATCTCACCAACGTGTGCAGACCCTTACCGGCAATGCATCCCGCCGACGGTCGTCTTTCATCCATGTCTGACCAGATGAACTGAGCGCCTCAAGCACAGTGGGTAATCAACATCGGGCTAGGTCGATCCTGCCGTCGATTTTGCGTCCCCTCATCTTGTTGTCAATGAGTGTAGCGAATGGGATTAGGCGGGTTGATGTTCAACGTCTAGACCTCCGATCCTATCATTTGTTGCAGGAAGTTCACGTGGGGCACTTCCCGCTATCGACGAGTACATCAAATGATAGATGGCCAGCCGGAACATCCAGGTATGCCTCCCACGTTTTGACCTCTACGGTTCAACCACACCCTAACTCGGCACCGGATGGCTGCGGATGTTTGACATCTAAGCCCCATCGATTTTGTTGACCCGCACCGCTCTGAACCCTTACCTCCCCCCGACAAGTATATCTATATCGAATGATTAACGCCACTCGGAACACCCAGGCTCGCCATTCATATGTTGATGCCCTCCTCCAAGCTCTGTGTCGGATCCGACGCGGTGACAGCGCCTAGACCCTATCGACCCTGTCACCCTGGACAGAACCTCTTCCACGGAATATTTGCCTCATGGCATCCACTATATTGGGTGATTGGCATTGCTAGAAACGCCCGAGTTTCAGCCCGAACTCGGACGCTATCCCGCCAACGTAGACTCCCAAAGGTCAGACACATCAAAGTCAAAGCCAGGTTTACCTGTACTCTTCGTTCTCGACCATCCCGTTGGGAACTTTGACTTGCCTATATTTTTCCCGAGACGGCACCATGACTTTTTGACCGACTTCTTTGGTCTACTGTGTTCAGTCATACGTTCGATCGTAATTTTTTTTTTGTTCGAGCGAGTCTCAAGAAAGTAATGGAGCTTATCTGTAACAGTCGGTCCGGTAACAACAGCCAAGGAGGCCATGCGAAGATTAAGTTTGATTCGGATCATCACCTGGACCAGAAAGCACCTCGCCATCGCGACTGGTCTACGTGCGGAAGCTAGTAGTTCAGAACACACGGATTGTCTCTAGATCGTGGAGGAAAGCAGACCAATGACAAATCGTATTTTGATACACTTATCGCACACTACTGGACCTCGATGAGCTCGAAGTACGTTTTCGTGACACATGACACACATGGAGCAACATTATGTCGTGGGAGAGGTGCGTTGCCAAGTCACATATGAGACAGCCTACTATCACACGGCTCCGATTTGCAAGCGAATCAGTTGAGTTACGGCCGTCTCCAAGATGACACATTCCATCGCGTCGAAGTATATCGTTAGAAGGATATAAATATTGTGGTGGGCGCCAATAATTCATACACACGTTTTCCCAAACATGGTCAGGTCAGCTGGCGGACCTGGGTTATTGTGAGTCACTGCGATCGCTCTTCTTGGAGACGTTCTTCCCTTCTCCCATTGCAGACTTGGGCCCATGCTCATCGGGGTGTTTATTAATTGCATACTATACGGCATAAGCTTTCTGGACCATTTGTTGGCTATGAGCTCACATAGTACAAGTGATAATGAATATATTGGATGGATATCCACCTGGTATACTTGGGTTTATATACTACTTAGATACAATGTACTAGAATAATCTATAATGTACAATTAGTATCATGACTAATCAATTTCCTTCTCAGGACTCGTGGTACCGACTCTGTGATACCAACACTCCCCCTCAAGCCGAGGTCATACCCATTTCTTCGGTATGTCTCTTGTGCTTGTCTCTATGTAGCACTTTAGTTAATATATCTGTTGTCTGGTACTTATCTATACAATGACACACTTCAATCTTCTTTTGGGTGATTTTCTCACACATATAATGGTGAGAAATATTGAAGTGTTTGGTTCTGGCGTGAAACTGGAGATTGTATGCCAGGGCTTGTGCTCCCTTGCTATCTGTGAATATAGTTACCAGCTCTGGTTGTCTGTACCTTAGTTCAGCATATAACTTTCTAAGCCATATGCATTCCCTAGCAGCTTGAGCCAGTGCAGCATATTCCACTTCAGTAGTTGAGAGCGCAATTAAGGTTTGCTTCTTAGAACCCCATACTATGGCTCCTCCTTGAGCCAAGAACACATAACCACTTATGAAAGCTTGGTTTTCTGTGTTTGCAAAGCTGGCATCTGCATACCCTGTTATTATCTTAGTAGGGGTATTGCCCTTGTTCGCTCTGTACATTATTCCATAATCTTTAGTACCTTGCAGATATCTTAGTATTCTTTTGGCTGCCATCCAGTGTCTCATGTCTGAATTTGAGGTAAATGAAGCCAGTCTATTTATGGAATAGGTGATGTCAGGCCATGTGGCAACTGCTGCATACATCAGAGATCCGATTAGTGATGCATACTTGTTTTGGTCATAATTCTCATATGTGGTGTCACCTTCCTGATTGGAAAACATCTGAACTTTAGTGTCCGTGGGTGTCTTTACACTGTTCATGTTCTTGAGTCCTTGTGCCCTTAGTATAGACTCTATATATTTTGTTTGGCTGATGAATAAAGTCCCTTTGGCACAATCTCAAGTGATTTCTATTCTAACAATCTTTTTTGGATCTCCAATATCAGTAACTTTGAACATAGACTGCAATTGTGCTTTTAATGACATCATGAGCCCCTGAGCTGATGTGAACAGGAGGAGATCATCTACCCAGATGGTGATGATTGCTATCCCCTCCTTAGTTCATCTGATATATGCACAGGGGTCTGTCCATAAACGTTTGAAGCCTGCTTTTACTAGTCTTCCATTTAGTTTGATGTTTCATTCTCTGCCCAACTGTTTTAACCCATATAAAGTTTTAATTAAGTGGCAGATGTGTTGTGTGCTGTCTTCAAAACCTTCAGGTTGCCTCATATACAGTGACTCCCAAAACTGGCCCAATGTTTGATGCAAATCCAATGCATGACATATACTGCAATCATATGAATGAATTAGACCTTGCTTTGGTGGAACATATTGTAGTGTGGACTCTCTGCTACACCTTTTCCCCTTACATCACGTGATTCCATTCAGACACTGCCAAGATATGACCATTACAAAATGGACACCTCATTGGGCCAGTTTTGTCACTTTTTATTTGGAGATTGAAATCACTATCAAATAAAGCTATATTTAGCTCTGTTGGTGTCACAAACAAAGATATATATGTAAATAGTATGTCTGAGTGTCAAACATCCTTATTCTTGACTTCTATCACCATGCAATCTCTCATAGCTGATCAAAAGCCTACTATCCTTGCTTGACCTGACACTGGCCACTCAGCTCATATTATTACCACCCAGCTTGGTGTTTGATGTGCTAATATATCAGGGCTATCATTTAATGAGTGCCCAGATTTTCAGAAGACCACTGGTGGTCATCCATCCAAGATTTCTCCTATTAATATTCATCATGCTGTTCATTTTATCTCCTGTTGTAAAGCAAAGAATGCTGTTCAAGTGACCAAAATACTCTCTAGTCTTACAAATCCACCCACCAAAGCAAACACTATTTACCAGCACTTGAAAAAGAATGACATAAAAGCTGTATCTAAGCTAAAACATTTCCTTCATTTATCAAAATATTGTGAAATCTAGAAAAGCTTTGCATATGCTCACAAGAACTGGACTAAAGGGGACTAGAAAAGGTGATATGGTTTGATGAGATCCAAATTAATCACATTGGGTCAGAAATGGATGTGGAAAAAGCCAGGTGAGAGGCTAAGTGATATGCTAGTGAAGAATACCATTAAGCATAGTGGATACTCTATGATGATTTTCAGTTGTATGACTTAGGAGAGAATTGTCTATACTGCAAGGATAGATGGTAGGATGGATGGTGATCATTACCTTCAAATTTTGAAGCTTGAACAGCATTCTTTGCTCTATAAAAGGGAATAAGATAAACAGCATGATCAATATTAATAGGAGAAATCTTGGATGGATGACCACTAGTGGTCTTCTGAAGATCTGGGCACTCATTAAATGATAGCCCTGATATATTAGCACATCAAACACCAAGCTGGGTGGTAATAATATGAGCTGAGTGGCCAGTGTCAGGTCAAGC
>JBBPKJ010000366.1:0-27577 GCA_038089195.1 Brasilioporus rufonigricans
TCATCGATTCCGTCCTGGAACTGTAGCTCTTCGTGAAATTCGTCGATACCAAAAGTCGACTGAGTTGCTTATTCGGAAGTTGCCCTTCCAACGACTTGTTCGTGAGATTGCCCAGGACTTCAAGGTTGGTTGTTTGTTAGATATGCAGTAACTTGAACGTTAAGTGGACTTGTATAGACTGACTTACGATTCCAATCGTCTGCTGTGATGGCTCTGCAGGAGGCAGCAGAGGCATACCTTGTTTCGTTGTTTGAGGATACCAATCTTGCTGCTATTCATGCCAAGCGTGTTACTATCCAACCAAAGGATCTTGCTCTTGCACGGCGGCTGCGTGGAGAGCGTTCGTAGACATCTTGTTTTCATTTACTGTCCTGTATTGTTATTGTACTTTTTCTTACAATCTCGAGTCACTGGTAATCTGTCTGGTCTGCGAGCGATTTCTGCATCGACTACTGGCCGTTAGTGCACCGTTTCTGTGCTTTATTCGATAATGTCAATGACTGATACGAGAGCGACCTTGGGCTTGATGACAATCAACTCGGATGACTTCCCCTTGTGTCCTGAACTAGCTCCTACCCGCATTCGCTCCATCAACCCTAACTCCGTCGCACATAGCACAATTTCCTCGCATCCTTCCGCACCTTGAACCCTATCGCCGTTGTCATACGCGTCCTCCATCGCCCTATCGTCGAAGGCCACGTCGGGCCATATCACCAACACTTCGAAATCCTCCGAGATCACTCCCATGCCGATGATTTTATTAACCTGTCCAGCAAGCGAAACGAAGTCGTGAACCTTCTCTCCGAATTCCGACCAGAGCGCAGACGTTATATCAGATTTAGACGCGGTGCAACCCGCTGCCGATAAAATGTCAGAAAATCCTGTGACAATGGTGGTGTCAAACGTGTGCGCGACTTCGGGATCGGTGATGCAAGTGGGCAGGGTATATGCGCGCGTGAGGGCTCGCCAGTTCCCAGATACGGCCTGCCCCTCTGTCGATAAATGTGTCATGAACGGCACGGCAATGTCTCGAAAGTGCCTCACCTGCTTCCCGTATCCTCTGGTATATTGCATCGACGTACAGGTTATGCGACTGCTCTTCTTGTCCAATGCTCCACGGTGACGCGACCCAGTATAATTCATATGTCAGGTACGCCCGAAATGCCATGTCCATCAGGATAGGGTTGTCTTTGTGTTTCTTCGTCCCAAGCAGCTGCATGAACCTCGTACCCAATGTCTCTGACGTCCTTGTTTGTTCATTGTTCGGTGTAGTCGTCCGATCCGTAAACGGCATCTCGAACGTAAAGTTCTCGACCGCCCACTCGGCCATAAGCGTGGTGCTCTGGTGCACCTCCTCGTTGAGCTTCCGTAACGCGTTGACGACCTCTGAGCCCGAGGACGTGTCTGCGGTCGTGAGGAACCTCTGAACACCTTGTAGTTCCGACGTGCGTTGCTCGAGGACCACCTTTAATGATTGATACTTGTTGGTCATCGCATTGTATTCGTCCTTCTGTGTCTCAAACTTTTCTTTGAGGGTGGCATAGTCCTCTTCCGCTTTCTTCTTTTGCTCGAGTACAGCTAGACGTTCATGGCGCACAGCATTGAGCTTCTTCACCTGCTCGTCGTACTGTTGTTTGAGCGCCATATATGCATCGTCAATCTCTTTTCTCTGCTCCAGTGCTGCCTGACGCTCGTGGCGCACGACACTCAGCTTCTTGTGTCGCTCGTCGTACTGCTGTCGGAGGGCTGCGTAGGCGTCCGTCAAGGCCTTCTTCTCTTCGAGCGCTGCCTGATGTTCGTTTTGAAGAATGGTGAGCTCTCTCGACTGCGCCTCGAAGAGGTGTTGGAGACTTGCTGATGGGGGTATGATCGGCCGTACATCCACGTTTTCTTTCTGCGATGGACGACGCAGCCTACGTGGAATGTCTCGCCCGAAGTTGGTAGCATGACCCCTGTCGTGACCCTCCTCTTTGGGTGCTCTGAACTGCGGTCGCGGGAGTGGCGTTGAGTGCGGAGGCTTCTCTTCCAAGTGGGCTCGTTTTCGTACCTCGTCTTTCCTCTCTGTCCCTTCCTCTTCTTTCGGGGACGTGCATTCTTGGTCCTTGGCAAGGGACGTAGTCGAGTTTTTCTGGGGTTTCCGTTCGGGGTCGGCTCGCTCGCGTGCGTCGCCACTGGCAGGAATTCCAGATTCATGTAGAGAGTGGCTCGGAAGGACGTCAGAGGAGGGACAGGTCGGTCCTCGGTTTGACGACGGAGACTCGGGCCTCGCAATGGCAGAGGACCCCATCGTCTGTTGAATCCCCACATTGTCACATTAGCATCCTTTTCCCGCCGAAAACGGACACACATACCTCCCGTGAAAGACGGGGAACGGACGCTGGCGCGACATCTCGGTGACGACGAGAGACACCGTCACGGTCGCCGTGATGGTGTCGACGCACAGACACGGACGCAATCGACTTGACGATGTGCCCAAGGAGCTTGCACATCCGAACGCAACATGCAGAACGCCTCGAGAGGGAGGCTCCGGCGACCTGAGTATAAAGCGGAATGGGCAGTGGGCCAGGTGCAGGCGAGGCGTTCGAGAACTTACGGCTGTGTTTCATATAACATCAGGCTTGCGGGGCGTGGTGGACGTGGTGGACGCGGATCTGCGTCTGGCACTGAGGCGACGCTGGACTTGCCAGTCTGACCCGCGAATAGCTGACGACTGCAGTCCCCCTTGTCAACTTGCACGCTCGGAGGACCTGGCAAAAGCGGTGAATTATGGCCATAGTTTGCGCTGGTGAACTTCCGACGCTCGTCACCGGGGTGAGACGTGCTCGATAACCCTTGTCCTTCCTAGCATGCGGCAGTGGTGCCCCCAGATTCTCGACCTTAAAGCACGAGTGCATATAAAACTGCGCCTCAGCCTCACCTACTAACCGCAGGCCGAACCATGCAGAATCATCCACAGGCAAGACCAGTCAGCTCAACCTTGCGTTCGATATCGGCACCACTCACCACGGGCATCTCGTTCTCCTCAAACAGGGGATGATGAAGTAACATTACTCGTTCTTGGTCATTTCGTCCCATATTGACGCGATGACTAGATTCCCGGGAGTCATGTGTTACGGTTTCAAGGAAATTTTTTATAAAAGGTCGGCTATAAGGTGGTCAAAGGCGCGAAGTGCCAGTGAGTGAGGGGCAATGACCAAAGGAATAAGTGAAGCTCTTCGACGACTCTTAGTACTCTCCATCATATTCACCTATGATTCCGGCAGATGGAAACTTCATCTTCGCCCCGAACGTCTCTCCACTGCACATCAAGGACGATGACATCCCATCAACCTCGAAATGCAAATCTGCTGTGTACGCCCGGACGGGTTTCCTTGAATGCCTCCTTTGGTTCGCCGACTCCTACATTCAGGAGCCGTACCCAAGATGTATCTCTCTGTCAAGGAGATCCATGCCATCTTTACGCATCCTAGTGGCTGGGAGGGCGCACGGCAGCAACAGATTCGATGTGCTGTCAAGCTTGCTGGGCTCGTCCCTGGTACTCTCGAAGGACCTGCTTGTGCGCGTTCCTCAACAGAGGGCGAAGTGCATCTTCACCTTTGTATCCGAGGCTCGTTCGCACCGGAGTGCCTGATCATCATTGACGCTGGCAGTGGCACCCTCGACTTGGGCCTATTTGTGTTCGATCAAGTTCGATGTGACGTCGTTTTGGAGATTGTGCTCGCAAAGTGTAGGCCATCTTTATGTGACGTCTTTCTCGCTTTCATTTTTTCTCGCTGTCTTACTCTGACGCTGACAATTTTTGAAAAACAGAAGGGTTTCAAGGCTCTCATTATCCCAACTCGGACATGATGAATGACACCACAAACATGTCCGACCATACGACGGGGTTTCTCACCTCTAATTCCGAACGGCCTGCGTACATCAAGATTGGCTTCTCCGCGAAGATTACCAAAGATCGTGACATTAGAGCCAGGAGATCGAGACTTTTGGGGTAAGATCTGCGTTCAACACTAACGGATATTGCGTGTAATGACCATCTCTGAATCTAGACACAAGAATTAAGTTTATTTGTAAACTAGACACCATTCTTTATTTGTGGATTTGGAGCGAGCGATTGGTTCTGGTTACAACTCGAGTCGTATTTCGAGTCATAAGGCATCGAACTTTCCCTCCGAGTGGAGTGTACGTACGCGTCTTATCTGGGCACCAGGTTTCATTAATGGGGTATGATCACAAGGCGGTCTCATCAGATCCACAGTGGACTGGTCGTGACAAATGTATAGTCTTCGCCATTCCTGTGATCGTGTTCTGAATTGATTACAATAGGGTTATTCTCGACTCTCTACCACATTTCTTTCGATCTGCACCAGGCAATAAAAGCCCTGGTCCCGAAGACAAGATTGTCTGGACAAACAGTCCTTTTACTAGTATGACCTTTCCGTCGATGTGATCACTTCGTTTGGGAGCACGATGTTTAGCGCGCGAGTAGCCCAGGATGTGATATGTGTCGCCAGGGGATCAACTTTTCTGACGTTGTGATTCGTCAGGGCATCGAAAGCGAGTCAAGCTCTAGTTACTTTTGATTGTTTGTCCCGTGTGACGTGTGCACAGAAGTCCTGCGACGATGGAAATTGAAGGTCATCACATATACTATAATCCTTTCGGTCATGCCCGGCGCGGGTGTCCAGCCATGTATGCTCGTTATGTTAGGCACCTTCGTTTTTGCATCTGCAGGACGCGTAATCATAATTAGCGTTTTTGGCTGACATTTGATGGTATAGTGCAAAGAGTGCTTAAGCCTAGCGACCACAGGCAACTGGCACCACGACCGCTTATCACTGCCACGAGTACCCGGCCGCATTATCCTGTTTTGTAAGAGCCAGTTCGACAACCAAGGAATAGCTACTATATCGGCTAAAAGAGGGCTCTAAGCGGTATAAGGTCGGCTACTACCGTTGGAGGTTTCACGGCCAGCAATGCCGGGCTTGTGGGGCTTGAAGTCTTTCCTGCACTCTGCAATGTGCATGATGCCCTCTGTCGCTCATTCCACCGCTTCACTGTCTCCTCACTATGTTTTCTATTTTCTGTACAGTTTTTCTGCTTTCATTTCCCTTTGTAATCTCAATGTATTGCGGGTCATGTCGAGCGGAGTTACAGTCTGAGCTTGTCGGAACTCCGAATCATCCTCTCCTAGCCGTTGTAAGACGGTCTTTTAGCCGATATAGTAGCTATTCCTTGGTTGTCGAACTGGCTCTAAGTCGGTGCATGGTACGATTCAGGTAATTGAGACAGTATGGCAGTTGATATTGTTAGTAGTGATGCTCCAAGGAAAAGAGTTTGCCCATTTACCAGATAAAGCAAAACGACTCATAGCTCTTCGGCTTCGTGCTGGTTATGATATCCGGGACAAGCGAGACACTGGGGTCGATCCCAACATACTCCCTATCCCTCCGGGAACATTCTCATCCCCGCAGCGCTGCTCTACTGCAGTGCTTTAGTAGCGTACCCTGCGTGTATAGAATCCAGGACAATCGTGGTCACCCGAGTGTGTGATTCAGAGCATGCTTCGACCAGTGTTCAGCCTTAACCTCTCGAGGTATGCCTCATCGAGGACACGTTCCATGAGCAATCAGCCATCTGATCGTATGCAGTATTCTGCAGTGATGACTGTCTCTAGGCTAGTGGTTTGTAGAGAAGCTCATTCTCATCCCCGTATGGTGCGAGTACTCGAGGGCTGTGGACTACGCCTGCCCACCGTACCTTACGGACCGAATTCCTGTTGCCATCCGCGCCCGACGCACATCAATGCACAGTAAGTTGTACTTAGCACTATACGATGCCCGCCACGGAGCGTTAATCCGGGTGCCTAGCCAGACTTGCCTCTTTGATTCAATGCGGGCACCTCTTTCATTGCTTGCCGCGACTGTGGGCGGCATTCTCGTTCTATAAGAAGTTGAACCAGGGATGCTTTCAGAAGACAGAACGCCATGTTTTTCGCTACGTTCGCACTCCTCGCCACCACCGTGGCAGCAACCCCGTTGGCCACTAAGAGAGGGTGCAAATGCACCGCTAGTGACCCGTGTTGGCCATCAAACTCAGAATGGTCTGTCCTTTCTGCTAATCTGACGCACCCCGTCTTCAACGTCGTTCCACCGGGTTACTACTGCCACAACCCAAACTATAACGCCCAGTCTTGTTCTTATGCACAGCAGAACGCGCAAAGCCTCCCCTGGATCGCCGACCAACCTGGCGGGTCCATGGGGGACAACTGGGAATTCAATGCCACCTCTTGGTGTTACATCAACGACACCGCGACAAACCCTTGTGGCCAAGGACGTGTACCTTCGGTCGGTGTCAACGCCACCTCAGTACAGGACGTGCAGGCTGCACTGGAGTTTGCTGCGGAGTACAATTTGAAGGTTCACGTCAAGAACACAGGGTAGGTGATGACGTATCTTGGTTCAGTTTTCGGGAGGTTTACAGTGGCAATAGACACGATTTCCTTGGACGCGGACTCGGACCTGGCTCTTTGATGATCTGGACGCATCATTGGAAAGGGACCAATTTCTCCTCTGATTTCGTGTATGCTGGCGGACAGTCGTCTGGTGTCCCAGGTAATTCCTCTCTCCTTCGTCATCGCAACTATCATCTGCTAATCATCATCATTCGTGTAGCGATCACGGTGTCACCTGGAACCCAGTGGATTGATGCGTACACGTTTGCGTCCGACAACGGTGTGACGATTGCAGGTGGGGTCGGAGCCAACGCCTCCGTCGGGGCTGGTGGTGGTTGGCCAATGGGTGCTGGTCACAATATCTTGTCTCCCACCCTCGGCTTAGGTATGTGAACCGCGCTGACACGATTTTTGATCGGGCTGCTGATGCCCACATGTCAATTTCAGGTGCAGACAACGTCCTGGAAGTATCCGTCGTCCTTCCAAATGCTACTCATGTCACAGCCAACCCTTACGAAAACACCGATCTGTTCTGGGCGATCCGTGGAGGTGGAGGACCGTCCTTCGGTATTGCCACGTCCTTGACATACAAGGTCTACCCTCAGTTCCAGTTATACGCGGCATTCTTCGAGGCAACCACCAACAGCACGGATGCCTTTGTCAACCTTCTCGACTCGTTCCATGCCTCATTGCCATCTCTTGGAGAAGCAGGGTGGTCAGGATACTATCCGTTCAGCAATGGTAACTACCTCGCTCTTATGTATCTTCTCCCAAATGGGACTACGGAGGTTGCCAATTGCACGCTCGGCGTTTGGATCAACGAGGCTGCACAAATTTCTGGCGTCACCATCAAGACGAATGCGTCGACGCTCTACGACAGCTACGAAGCCTGGCTCTTTGCGAACATCCTGGATCCCGCCATTGTTGTCGGGTACAATTACGATGCGGGCGCAGGTCTCGGTGTCGGGGTTGCCACTGCATCGTGGCTTCTACCCACCGATGTCTTCGTGAACTCGACCGCTACGAACCAGCTCTCTCAGGCGATGGCTAACATGGGTGGCGGTATCGGACAGTACGTGGCAACCCTCTCTCTCTCGTCACTCAGGTTGACTTGTTCACAGGCACGTCGGCGGTGGCGTCGTTTCCTCTCACCTGGGGGACTTTAACGCGATTCATCCGGCATGGCGCGACGCGCTTGTCGATCTCGTCATTTACGGAGAATGGCAGGACGGGGCGTCGCAGTCGGACATCCAAGCTATCCGCCAGAACTTGACGGACACGATGGCGCCAGTCCGTGCCCTGACGCCATACAACCCGGCACAGTATTTGAACGAGGTGAGCATCTGTGTGGCCCAGTCGGCGAGGCGATTGAGATTGACGTCTATGACACCGTGTTATTAGCCAGACATGCTCGTGCCCGATTTCACGCAAGCGAACTGGGGCTTGAACTACCCGCGCCTGTTGTCCATCAAACAAGAGAATGATCCAGACAACATACTCCTCGTCGTGCAGGGCGTGGGCTCTGAGAACTGGGATTCAGAGCAGATTTGTCCTCTGTGAGCCATGTTGGCCAGTCGTGTTATACTAAGGCATAGTTAGACGATGCTCTGGATGTTTCCTTGTGATGGTTGCTTTCGTTCTTTATTGACTCGTTATATTATGACTAGATGGTCTTTTAGGCCTTGGACTGTAGTGTTCAGATATCTGGATTTTAGACTTAGAACTTGATGGTCCGCTACATACACAGGATTGGACACTGGCAGTATGTATCACAAAAAATCAGTTGAATTTGGCTACGACGACCCCTGGTATCGGAGGACGTCACACCGTCCGGCATGTATGTATTGGGGTCTATGAGTTTTTGAGCTTGACACTTATATTCACTTGGTTGCTCAGTACTGTATTCACATCCAAATAATATAGGTGGCTGAGATGGCCTGTAGCCATTTGATGACCATTTTGATGAAAAATACATATGGAATCATGGTCACATGATTCGACCACCCATCTTGGTTATCCGCCCAAGTGACATTAGGTTGTCACGTGCGTCTGGCACATAGAGCGTGTCTTCTTGTAGGTTCTCAGATGGAAACTTCATCTCCACCTGAAACACCGTTCCATGGCTTATATCAAAGTCAACACGGGACTTGTTGGCGCAGGATGCTTGATCAAGCAAGGTATCCTCGTCTCAGTGTGTTACCGTCATTGATACTGGTGCTACTAGTAGTACCACGAATGTGTACTCGACGTGGCTTCACCCGGCATCATTCGAGATTGCGCCCACGGACTCTGAGCCTTGTTCTATTTGTGACGACATTTTGCATTTCTTCTAGGCCGTCTCCATACTTAGTGGAGAGCAAAGAGTCTATCTTCACTGCCTTTCCATGTTGACAGGCTCAACGAAACAGATGAATTCCAATTCGTTATCCCATCCTAGATGTGATAGACGATGTCACGAATATGCTTGGCCAGACGAGAAAGCATCATATTTGTAATTCTGAACAGCCAGCTTATATCGAGCTTGTCAATCTGCGCGGGAATGATGCAGACTTTCGGGGTAAGATCTCCAACACGGACGTGTGTCGCTTATTATGGTCTATTGTTCTTTCAGGGAAGAAGTCATCAAATTTTTGATGATTTTATTAGCGCTGTCGTGGTATTCGAGTGCCAGCACAACTACTTACGTGATCATGTTGTGGGTGCCATTTACCGGGTTCGAATCGTGGCACAGAACTCTAGATGGTGCTTATCTGTGGATAACAAAGGGAGTGATTGGTTCATCATCAGCAGACACCTTGTCAGATTCGAAGTGGATTTTCCTGGCAAACACACGTTCCTGGCCATATCTATAATTGTTTATTGTGTTCTGAAATGATTGCATCAGAGTTATCGACATTTTGCAGCGTTCGTGTTGATCCACGAGACGACGAATAGTTACTGGTGCAAGTGGATATTTCCTATTGCCTTTCCGCTGACGTGGTCATTTTAGTCAGGTACACGGGGTTTACTTAGTGAGTACTCTGGAGGGCAACTGAGAGCCGGCGCTCGGAGTGGCCCCCAGGAACTAGATGTCATTACGATTTTATCATAGGACGACACAAAGTGAGTCATGTACCGAGTACTTTATGACCTTGATTTTGATTTTCCCGTCTAATGTATGCGACAGAAGTCTAGGCTATGCAAATACCATCCAATGAAAATTAGAAAGTTGAGTTCAGTGCCTGCCCACGTCATTTTGTCTGGGAAGTGCATTTGCTGGCAAAGCTCACAGGAAAGTGACAGTTTGTTACCAGGTAAGGCCAAATGAGTCGTGTCTCTTCGGTTCCGAGAGATCATTCTGATATGTCCGAGGCAAGGGAGACACTGCGAGATATCGGCGTCGATCTGCCGGTGCCGATTGTAGCTGAACTTTAACCCCACACCCTGCTGGCAAGAAGGTTCCCGCGCGTTCGGTAGTCGCTTCTGCGGGAATAGCAGGGTGCGTGACCCAGGGTATGCCTTGGTCGAATCCAAGTCTAAGTAAGCTTCTACTTTTGAAGGTATGCTCGATCAATATAACGTTAAAGGGATATAAACCATCCAATTGCATGCAGTATTTTGCAGTCCTCGTGATCTTTATGTCGGTTTTTCGTGGGGAGGTCGGGTTTCATCCCCGGATGGTCTCGTACGAAGCAGCACCATCGCCACGTACATGACGGATCAAAAAATCTTGCACCGAATCCACATCGTCGTCCGTACAGAGTGCCGATGCCGTTCACGTACAGTAAGTTGTCGTGCTTGACATTGCATTGCACTCGCCACGTAGCACTAACCTGTATATCATACCAGACTTTCCTCTTTGGTTCAATGCGGGCATTATGTTCTTTGCTTGCTATGACTAGGTGCGAGTTTCTTGGCCTATAAGTAGTCGGACTGGGAGGGCAAGAACTCTGAACACCTCAGCTGAAATGCTTCTCCCTACACTTGCTCTCCTCGCTACAGCTATTGTAGCGAACCCGTTGGGGACGAAAAGGACGTCTGTGTGCAAATGCACCGCTAGCGACCCATGCTGGCCATCGAACTCGGAGTGGTCTGCCCTTTCTGCCAATCTGACGCACCCCGTCTTCAACGTCGTTCCACCGGGTTACTACTGCCATAACCCCAATTACGACTCCCAGCTGTGTTCTTATGCACAGCAGAATGCCCAGAGCCTCCCCTGGATCGCCGACCAACCTGGTGGGTCCATGGGGGACAACTGGGAATTCAATGCCACCTCTTGGTGTTACATCAACGACACTGCGACAAACCCTTGTGGCCAAGGACGTGTACCTTCGGTCGGTGTCAACGCCACCTCAGTACAGGACGTGCGGGCTGCACTAGAATTCGCTGCGGAGCACAATTTGAAGGTTCACGTCAAGAACACGGGGTGGGTGATGACATATCTTAGTTCAGTTTTCTTGGAGGTTTATAGTGGCGATAGACACGATTTCCTTGGACGCGGACTCGGACCTGGTTCCTTGATGATTTGGACGCATCATTGGAAAGAGACCAACTTCTCCTCTGATTTCGTGTATGCTGGCGGACAATCGGCTGGTGTCCCAGGTAATTCAAGTTCCTCTCCTTTTCGCCGTCGAAGCTGTCACTTGCTAATAGTCGTTTTTCGTGTAGCGATCACGGTGTCACCTGGAACCCAGTGGATTGATGCATACATATTTGCGTCCAACAACGGTGTGACAATTGCAGGTGGGGTCGGAGCCAATGCCTCCGTCGGGGCTGGTGGTGGTTGGCCAATGGGCGCTGGTCACAACATCTTGTCTCCCATCCTCGGCTTAGGTATGTGAACCACGCTGATGCGAGTTCTGATCAGGCCGCTGAGGCACACATCTCGGTTTCAGGCGCAGACAACATCCTGGAAGTATCCGTCGTTCTTCCAAATGCTACTCATGTCACAGCCAACCCTTACGAAAACACCGATCTGTTCTGGGCAACCCGTGGAGGCGGAGGACCGTCCTTTGGCATCGCCACGTCTTTGACATACAAGGTCTACCCTCAATTCCCCGTTTATGCGGCATTCTTCGAGGCAACCACCAACAGCACGGATGCGTATGTCGACCTTCTTGACTCGTTTCACTCCGCATTGCCATCTCTTGGACAAGCAGGGTGGTCAGGATACTATCCGTTCAGCAATGGTAACTACCTCGCTCTTATGTATCTTCTCCCGAACGGGACTACGGAGGTTGCCAATTCCACGCTCGGCGTCTGGATCAACGAGGCTGCACATATTCCTGGCGTCACCATCAAGACGAATGCGTCGACGCTCTACGACAATTACGAAGCCTGGCTCTTTGCGAACATCTTGGATCCCGTTCACGTTATCGGATTCAATTATGATGCAGGGTCACCCCTGGGCATTGGTGTGGCCACTGCTTCGTGGCTTCTTCCCACCGATGTCTTTACGAACTCGACTGCCACGAACCAGCTCTCTGGTGCGATGGCTAACATGGGTGGCGGTATCGGACAGTACGTGGCAATCCCTCTCTCTCGTCACTCAGGTTGACTTGTTCACAGGCACGTCGGCGGTGGCGTCGTTTCCTCTCACCCGGGGGACTTTAACGCGATTCATCCGGCATGGCGTGGCACGCTTGTCGATCTCGTCATTTTCGGAGAATGGCAGGATGGGACGTCGCAATCCGAGATTCAAGCTATCCGCCAGAACTTGACGGATTCGATGGCCCCCATCCGTGCATTGACGCCTTCCAATCCGGCGCAGTACCTGAACGAGGTGAGCAATCTGTGTCAGTTTC
Organism: Brasilioporus rufonigricans; assembly: GCA_038089195.1. NCBI lineage: Eukaryota > Fungi > Basidiomycota > Agaricomycetes > Boletales > Boletaceae > Brasilioporus > Brasilioporus rufonigricans. Next base: position 12,238 of record JBBPKJ010000366.1, read on the forward strand.
ACGAGGCGATTGTAGCTGACGATGACGACGTGATAGCCGGACATGCTCGTGCCTGACTTTACTCAGGCGAACTGGGGTTCAAACTACCCGCGCTTGTTGTCCATCAAACAGGAGATTGATCCAAACAGCGTGCTCCTCGTCACGCAGGGCGTGAACTCGGAGAACTGGGATTCGGAGCAGATTTGTCCTTTGTGAGCCGCGACAGGCGGTGATTGTTTATGGCTCGTTGGTGCTCTCAAAATCCATTAGATTCATTCGTTTTGTATTCGTTTTAAAACTGGCGTGACCTTTGACAGTAGTACCTATTCATTCTACTCTTTGTATATAGCATTTGATAGGTGTACTACACAATGAGGCGAGTCGGTGAACCGAAAACGTGGCTGCGATCAATCCATTTCCGCTTAGTCAGCGCCCGCCCTGCCACTCCTCCCCACTTTCCGGCTGCGTACTGCCAAATCTCGTTTTTGTTGTTTTCGTCCGCTCGTTTCTTTTGGTACATGACTGCATATGAAACTGATGCTTCGTCCTGAATGGCGGCTCTGGCCCATCTCCTCCTTTCTCGGCCTCCTCGACCTCAAGACCGGTGTCACCATCGCCCTCCTCTTCGCCGTAAGTTGTCCTCTCCATAAGGGGAACGACACGCTCAACGTCTCGTCAGCTTTTTAACAAGGCAGCAGGTGTCTACGGTCTCATCTCGGTTTTGACCGGCGCCGGAGGGTCGTTCCCGCAGCTCAGCCTGTACCTATACTCCCTCCTCGGTCTGCTCGCACTCGGATGGGGACTCAAAGCAGTCAAGGAGGTCAGTCCCTCCCAATTTTACCTCCGTCCCCGCCTTTCGTGCGCGTCGTTCACATCTTGTTTACCTTTTTTTTTTTTGCCTTTCCACCCCTCTCTTGAACAAAAAAAAAAGGAAAATGCGCAACAGACGCTCTATTTCGCACATCTTTTCTTCGTCGACCACATGCTGTCGACTGCCTGGACGCTCTTCTTTGCCGTCGTGTGGTGGGTGTACACCCCGCATGACGGTCGACGCGTGGCCAATTCGGCAGCACAGGAAGCAATTCGACTCGGTGCTGGGGTAAATCATACGATGACAGAGGCACAGTTGGCTATCGCAGCCAACGTCCTCTGGCACGAAGAGAAGGGTGTCGCAGCCGCGGTCATTGTCCTGTCTTGGCTTGCAAAGGTGAGGTATAAAAAGAACATCTGGTTTGATGCGTGCTAATCGGTTGTTGGCCATTCGGTCGTGTGCAGATATACTTTGCGCTCCTGCTATACTCGTATGCAACACATCTGCGCAGGGGCACGTTCAACAGGATTCGGAACTGGCGTCTACATTCCTCGGCGCCCGCTGGTTACGATCCAGCATCCATGGAGGAAGACGACAACGAGGAATTCTACATGTCTTCATTGGGAACACACCATCCCAACGGCACCTCTTCACACCTACCCGAATTCGTTAGTGCACAGGGAAGAAACGGGCGTCATTCTGCGAAACAGAGCCGAAGTTCACTAGGAAAGATTACTATACCCATCCAGGGGAACGGGGAGGTTCTCTTCGAGGGGAGTGGACGATAATATTATCTTACTTACCCCCTAACATGTCATGTTGGACCCATATTCTGATGAGCTCTTCTTCTCTCATTCATCTAGGCAGATAACATTGACAGCAAATTGTTCACGACGTGATAGCGACATAGTCACTTTCCCTGCTAGTGTCAGCTGACCCGTGCTCTCTTCATTTCGGGCTCTGCTCGGCACTTTGACGGAGCAGTGACTCCGTTCGTGCTGTTGCTATATCTCTCCTTTATATCTTCTACCCATTTACCACCTTCTGCACCATTGAACAGCCAAACATGGCTGTGTCTATGATCAGGAGGATAATCAAGTTCCTTAGCACCAAATCACGTTACCTTCCTGGAACCCTTGTGGGCTCTCGCCCAATCATTTCGCTCGACGTTCTCTTTCCGTTTATCTGGGACCGCGTTACTTTAAGTCCATCTTTGGGATTCGGAGGTGGCGGAAGGTCCCATTGCAGTTGCTCGCATAAATGCTGCACTATCTCGTCCGCATCACCAAGGAGAACGATCTGAAGCGTCTTTTGAGCTGGATTATTTGGAGGTAGCAACGTGGATGACATACGTCAGGGTTGATGTGCCTTATTGGTGTCTTGTTGATGAGGACCTACAGCAACGCGAGGAATTATCCATCGTGTGTCAATGACTCTTGGACAATTTACTGACCTGCGGCACCGAATGCGGTAAATGAGCTACGTCGAGGCATGTCAGCAGGTCGAGAGACCAACAACGTCGCACGCACACAAAATCTCAGACACAGGAGAGACTTTGAGTGATGTGCCAACGACTAACAAGAGGTCAACCCTATCCCGGTCATCTAACAAGGCTTGGTCAAAGTCGTCCGTTAGTTTCTCCCCGAAGAACGTAATGTCGGGCTATGACAAATATCAGAGCATTTCTTCTCCGAGTGTATAGGAAAGTACCTTCATCACGCCTGCGGGTAGGTCGTCACATTCATCGCTGTCGTCTTCCCATTCATTCTTCTTTTTTCCCTTCTTTTTTGTAGTTTTGCTTTTTCGCGCTTCTGCAACCTTGTGCGCCTGCAAGCATGCTTTGCAGTACGGGACACGCTGGTCGAGGATTTCACGCTCGATTTCGATGCCCGGGACCTTGATTCGACACTGAAGGCATGTAGCCGTCTTGAAGGAGCCGTGACATTGCAAGACGCGCGTAATACCCGCAGCAGACTCGAGCGTGTCGATGTTTTGGGTGTAATTCTGTTTAATGGACGCTATAAGTAAACTAGACCAAATACGGGTTAGTACATACCCGAAGGAGCTACGATGGCCCAAGCGTGGAACTTATTCGTGACCGTGTTCGTGATATTAGTGAGCACAATACCTTGTTTTTGTCTTCTAGAAGTTTGATGAATTGGTGACAAGGCGATGGTATGAAATTAGACGGGTATATTTGACTTGAACACTGCTATTAGGATTTGATTTTCTTCTAGAGGAGTTGAATCGTACCTGGCGAAAGAGCTTTGCAGACAACGTTAGTATTTACCTCGGGTACCGAATTAAAGAGGCTTACTTACTAGAATACTGAATTATGAGTCGATAAGGAGTCGGTATGATGGAGTGATTGTTAGAACAGCTCAGGACAGGGAACGCGGTCTCACCTTTGGGATTTTCTTTGAAGTAGTGTATATCGAACCTGGGTGATGTTATAAGAGTTTTTTTGACCAATGGAGAGCTGGACGAACATTTGCTGGGGGTCGTCTAAGTCATAGTGACCCCCTCCCTTTAGTGTCGCATAAAGGCCGTTGCGAGACCTAAAGTCTGGAATACCACAAGAGACACCTAGTGATTCTCAGGAAACATGCACGTTGTTTAAAAGACAAGTCACGTACTAATCCCTGCACCAGTTAGTACCATGATACGCTTTGAATTAGTTATGAGCGAGACCGCGTCAGAAATTGTATTGTATTGTGGAAGTTTTTCTCTCAGGTGCAATCTAGCCAGCTAGGTTCAGTCCATGGGCTTTGTGAGCACCATGACATTCAACTCACTCTCTTGATATTGCCACTCTAAGGAAATACAGGTGCGTCTTTGGACGCTTACTTCTAAGTTCCGGACACTACATGGGATGTCGAAATAAATAAATGGGGGAGAAGGGACGACACGACGTACTAGATTAATACCAAATGCAAACAGCAGTTTGATGATAGGGATGTTCTGCGCGAAGACATATTCTCGAATAAATGAACTCATTCCTGGACGAGGTGAGTCACTAAGCTGTAATATGGACAGGCAAAGCGCGTACCACGTTCTTTGAGATGGTGCATCATTTTCCGGATCTCGTCCTTTGACCAAGCCTGTATAGCTGAATGCGGTCATGAACATTACATGCTATCTTGAAAAGCGTGACAACGAAAGGGAAAGAATGTTTCAGTGCGCGAATCATCACGCCTACTCACCTTCCTCTTGTAATGCATGGATTTCAGAAGGCTCAATGTCTCCATCCTCAAGGTCTGCGACACCAGGAGGTGTACATTGGTTCTGTACAAGGAGAGAAAGATCCTCCGTATCTGAAGATTCCTCCTCACTGTCAAGTTCGGTCATCTCAGTGCAGACATCATCGCTGAGTCCCTCCAAGAGGTCCTCGATGGTGTCCGGATCCACCTCGACGTCCTCTGCAGCACTAAGGAACGCGCGGAGCTGCAGGGCGTGCAATGGGCTGAGCTGGTCGGAATTCATGGCCCCACCCTGACTCCGGGGTTGGTGCGGTTCTGGGCCACTCATCCGTCCGTCGGTGATAGTTAAAAGGGTCCAGCCAACACGCGCTTTGTACCCGTGAATCAGTGAAAGTCACGTGATGCGGGGACATCATATGCACGTGATCTGTACGTTATAAGGTGCGGTCGCGTGGATATGACGCTCAGCACTGCTTTCTGTCGACCACCATGTCGGAGCTGCCCGAAGACCTCTGTTCAGATGACTTGAACGTGTTCGATTTCTTTCCTTCCTCTCCAACCTCGCACAGATTCACTTCCCCGCCCCTGGCGGAATGTCAACACGTATGCGTTGATAGCCCCAATTTGATGGCTTTGAAACGGCATGCTCTACCCTTGGAGCTAATCGAATACGTCATCGAGCTTTTCCATCAGCGATATCGTTCATTTCGTGCTCTCCGGCCCTTGTCGGAGGTCAACTCTCAGTTTCGGATGATAGCCTTGCGGAGATACATGTCCTCTTTGAGCTTACAATCCGGAAAACAGCTTGCTTCCCTTGTGAAGGTGCATATGTCCATGCTGTCACGAAGTTATTCGACGTGGCAATATGTCGGACTTCACTGGGTAAAGTAAGCAGAGCGCATATATGCTGTGGATGACCACCCTTTATCGTGTTTCATCCAGGAGTTTGACGGCACGATCTGGGGATCTTGCCTGCGCACCTTGGAGACCCAGCCTTATGAGTGGTTTGCAGGCCCTTCATATTTCTTTTGCAGCGGAAGCTAGATCCACACAGAAGATTCGCGCGATGCAAATATTCGTCAACCCTTTCACGAATTCACCGATGACTCACCTCACCTCGTTGACGCTCACAGAGTTATGGCGTATTGACATCTTACTCTTAAGCGTGGTGTCTGGGGCTTTTCCGGGATTAGTGTCCCTTCATCTCAGTTGTTCCGAGCACCTCGACACGTCTTGTTGCTGGGCCTGCTTCGAAGACAGCTCTTCGGCCGTCGTTCACTCTCCTATACCTAACCATTTTCCAACGGTGGCATCATTGACAGTATGTCTCCCTGTCTGCCATCCCCTTGATTATCAAAATACTCGTAGAACGCGATCGCAAAGGTACTGAAACCACTTACCAAGTTGACCGATCTTCACCTGGGAATATTCCTTTCGGACGAAGAGATGCTCGAAAACCATATCGACCATTATGACAGTCCGAGAGCCTATTCACGCGCCCTGCGCACTACCTTTGGTCGGAACCGCGCCCAAGGGTCCACGGGAACGGTCCTTAGTCAATCAGAATCACCGAGTACCGCACACATCGAGCACGTGTCTTACACGGAAGACAAGGAAGACCCGCATGACTGGAAAATCGCGGCGAACAATACATCTAACGAGGTGCCGCCATTTCCGCACGGACCCGAATTGTGTCCGATCTGCTCGATCATGATTTCTGCCCCCGATGTGCGCACACGCGAACTAGAAGCAAGCTTGGCGGTCGCACAGAAACTCAAGACCTTAAGAATGATCGGTTGGAGTTCGTTTTTCGCGTGTGGGGCTGGATCTGAGGACGTGAGGAGGATCGGGGACTGGCACAGAGCAACCAAGACGTACGTTCTTCGAAGTGGTGGAAGACTATGGGTAAGAAGGCGACCTTGGAATTAGTGGATCACCCGTACATTGTCCCACGGAGGTCAGCAGTCGGGTTCTAGCTGTCCTCTGGTCTTGTGCACTCACTTTGTCATCATGGGCCCTGTCCCTGCCGTACGCTCATGCATCGCAACTTTATGGTTGGCAATGTACAAATGAATTTTGACAGTTTAAGGCGGGACTACCGACCACGTTGGAGGTCGTCTCGAGAAGCAAAGTCACCGGCAGCGTCGCCAGGAGAGTACTGGACCCTATCTTGACATCATGTGCGTAAAGTGGTGGTTGAGATTATTTAACAAATTTCGGAGGTGGGACATTGGTGGACGTCATTGTCAGACAATGGGATGATAATCGCGAGGAGCCACTCGGCTGCAATCACGTCCACACCTCGGTTGGAAGCGCCAACAGTCCACAGATCCGAGAAGGCCGGTGGCAACAGACCACAAAACAAATGATGATATAAAGATATCACGGGCCCTCCAGGCCCTCCCTATGGCAAGGAGCCATCCTCTACTCGTCTTCCTTCCTGATCAACACCCTAATACCATTCTCTTTGCGATACCCTCCCTTCCTCCTGCCCCATCACTAATTTAATCAGCTGATATGACGTTTACCTCCGTAGCTCAGGCCGATTCCAAGACGGCAGAATTTGCCCGTCTCTTCGATTTATTCGACCGCGTCGCGACGCGACGCACCCGGGCCCTGACTGCGAACACTAGCGAAGTCATCTCCGCAGACGACATTGCCAATGTTCCCGCAGAGTTCGCCCCCCTACTCAAGAACTTGTCCACCATCCTCTCCTCGCGCGCCCGACGCGACGAGGAGCACACCCAACGCGCGGAAGCCGCGCCCACGACCAAGCCACGCCACAACACCCCAGCCGGCACGCCTTGCACGACGCGCGCCATCAAAAACCCGACACCACGCGTCCACGCGGTGAAACCCTCGGACCAGGTCAAAGAAGACACCGATCACCCGACCTTTCCTCTCGGCATCGAACGCTATCCGTTCACGTTCAAACTCATGCTGCACAAGCTATATGATCTGGAGGAGTGGGCGGAGAAGGTCAAGGACGCGGTGGAGACGTCGAGATCGCAGTTCAAGCCCCTGGCGGAGCGGGTTCAGAACGTCGTCGAGGACGCTACGGAGAGCATCAAGGAACGAGGGGAGAGGAAGGGTAGCGTCCGACCTGTCCTTGGTGCTTCGGCCAAGTTTAGGCCACCGAACACGACGAGGCAACGCCATTCAGCTGTGATGTCGAGGGATGCCACGGCGAGCACCAAGGAGAAAGTGGAGCGGCGAAGCAGGATCTGTCCTGTCCTCGGTACTTCAGCCAGGTTCAAGCCACCTATGACGAGGCACCTACGTTCGATTGCCATGCCCTTGACGAAGCCAGAAGCTAGTCACGCATTGAAGAAGAGGTGTGTCGGACGAAGAAAGTCTATCAGTGGTCCAACGGCGACTGGGGTTTGGGTGTACGACGCCGCCATTTCGGCCACGGAAGTCACTGGCCCCCGTCCCGCAGTGGAGATTACGCTCTCCGCCCCGAGGGGTGCAGATAGTGCGGTCGAGAGCCGCGTTCGACACCGGTCGTTGACTGCCTTGGAGGAAATACGAACGAGGGATACCGCGAGACGCAAAGTCAAGATCACTGTCCCGCTCCTTCGAGAGGAAGACGTTGAATCCGTCTTGCCGCAGCCATTGGCAATCTTGCAGGAGGTTGCCGCAACGGAGAGTGTGAAGAGGAGGAGATCGACGACTTCTGTCTTTGCTTCCGCATCATGCAGGAGGGCCGCGGTCAAGCGACCTCTGTGTGTTTGAAATCCTTGGACGGTTTCTGGATTTAAAAAATTAGTTCACGACAAAATTTAGCATGGATATTTCGACCTTCAAGCCTCTTGCACCCAAGTACCGACACGAAACTTATGTTGTTACTTTTTTTTTACGATGCATATCTACTTGTACCCCTTGTGTAGCACCTACGACCTCCGCATTTCCAAAGACTTGGATTTCAGCGCGGAGATCTTGCAAGCGCTGAAACTTTTCTCTGTCCAATTGCTTTCGACGCATGGACTATTTGAAATGGAATGGATAGGCCACGAAAGGTATATCTCTCCATGTTGGGTATCTCGAAGGAGGGACTCCACCGCTGACAACGGCGTTGGGATGTGGCATCAAGGAAGAAGGGGTGACGTAGAAGGAATGAGGAACGATTACTGTAAACAATCCACGTGGTGTAGATACTCTAATGAAAGACGGCAGTGGATAATCCCAGCTGCATCCATTTCATGACACGACTCCAACCCCGTATCCAGGGCGTCGAGTCGGAGGCTTCGATGACTAGATCGTCGATGGGCAGGCATGATTTCCCTATCACGGGATTGAGTCACTGAGTCGAATGAAAGTCGAGATAGCTGAAAGCCGGCCGGTTTAATCGGACGATCTGAGGAGCTTGCACGGCTCGCGTGCAACTCGCCAGGGTGGTGAGAGTCGTCATTGTACAACGCAAAAGGAATGAATCGGCAGTTGGAGCTAGGCAATAGGGGTTAGTTTAATAGTGTCCAAATTTTCATCCTTTGCCTTTCGGCGTGCGGGATGGAAGATGGTTTTCCGAGTTTGTTGCCGACTGGTGGTGGAGCTGGTGCTACGGAATCAGACGAGCCAAAATACTGGAGCGCTTCATGACAGTGTTGTGGTGCCGAGCTGGAGGTTTGAATAAGTCCGCCGTCGGGGCAGCCGACTCGAAATGTGAAGGGAGGTTACTCGTCGGATAGCCACCGAGAGGTGCTTCCACACATCTCAGTCGACAAGAGTGGACACTCAAAGGTAGGTGGTGATGAAAATAGGTATCATACATGCATACAGAGTTACTATAGGACCAAGTCGATGAGTGCTCGAAAGCTGTGGAACTAGGTTAACTCACCGAGATCAACTGTCAGAGATTTCCACAACTCCGTCCGTATTCAAGGTTCCCTTCTGAACCTGTTCGCCTCGGGCACGAAGGATATCCTCTATATTCTTCAATAGACCATTTTGAGTGTCATCCTTGAACCATCCGAGATTGTCCGCAATGAGATGTCTGTTACAGAGTGAGCGCGTACTAGCACTGGACATGTGCACCCGTACCGGTTCTTGCAACTCGGGCACTGGACGATCACGATACCGCGTTCGTACGCACGTTTGGTGAACGTGTGTGCTGAGCGGTGGCTGCACCCGTCGGCTGTACATGTGAATGCAATGGCAAGGCGGGGTTCTGGAGGATCAAGTTGGGTGTGGTCTAAAGACTTTGATTGGGTCTTTGCAACAGACGAGTTGGCGCGGACAGCACCCAGTCGTCGCTGTGCTTGCAGCAGAGACGACGCCCTTCTGGCCGCGCGCCATGCTAACCTCGCTGGCAGCATGTCGTCGTTGTCGGAGTATGAACATCAACACGCGCCTGTGGCACCGACGACGATGGCGGAACGGTCACGGCGAACAAAGGGCAACCTCGACAAGCTTGCAGAGTATAAACGCGTTCGTGACGGTGGGTCTAGAAAGTGGAAGGTGTGGATAGCACATGTCACACTCGATCGTGTATTGACGCGTCGATCAGCCAGAGGACGACGTCGCGTTGTATGACGAGGTCACCGAAGAACAATACAAGAGCATCGTCAAGGGCAGACTTCAAAAGGATGACTTTGTCGTAGACGATGGTATCAGCGGATATATGGACAATGGCATGGACGATTGGACCGGTCAGGACGATGCTGACCAAGACGACGATGAGGGAGAGGACATGCGGAGTCGCAAGAGCTGTACGTGTGCTCCAGATGTTTGTTCGTAATCTTATACCGGGATTCTCGAGCAGCTAAGAAAAGGGCGACCGGAGCATCCACGAAAGCTAAAGCCAAGCCCCGGGCACCTCCCCCAGTTGCCAAACCCTCCATAAGCGCATATCGTCCAACCGTATCCGCGGAACAGGAGGACGATTTCATGGCCAATCTGTTGGGAGGTATCGACGCGGCACCCATTGCAGCCCCCCTGCGGTCAAAGAAGCGAAAATCCTCGCCAGTCTTGGATTCCGACGACCCCATGCCAGATCGTTCTTCTTCGCCAGTGCCGTACCGAAAGAATTCCAATGCTTACAACGCTTACTCGTCCGATGGAGGTGCAGATGATGAACCCTTCTCCAATCCACCATCAAGCGATGTCGAAGACTACACGTCGATGATGAGCCCTAAAAAGAAAGCGCGTGTGGCGAATCGCTGTTCGGTCGTGACGCCTGCTATCGAACGTATGGGCAAGTTGGAGGTTCACAGCGGTTCAGAGGATGCTTTGGACGCGTCGATGGACTTTTCAGACATCGACATGAACGACTTCATGGACATCGACGACATCGACGTCAAGCCCCGTGTTCCCGCCACGAAGGTGCCACCAGCTGTTGAACTTGACTCTAAACCCGTTTATAATAATGCAAACACGTCAAAAAAGGAAGACCTTGCTGCTCCATCATGGCTCTCCGTGTACGACTCTCTCGCTGTCGTCTCCGAGGACACCTTGGGATCCAAGCCCGCATTCTCCTCCAAGACATCAATCAACGCGCTCGAGGACGATGGCAGTTTACTCATGTTCTGGTTGGATTATCTCGAGCATGGCGGTAAACTCTATCTCATCGGTAAAGTGAAAGACAAGACCTCCAATACCTGGGCATCTGCCTGCCTGTCTATTCATGGAATCCAGCGCAATTTATTCGTACTACCTCGCCCGCTGCGTGTCGTCCAGGATGAGACCGAAGACGGACAGGTGGAGATGGTGGAGACAGACGTCGTACCAGAGAAAACAGATGTGTACAATGACTTTGACAGGATACGCAAAGAGATAGGAATAAAAAGCTGGAAAGCGCGTTGGGTGACGCGGAAGTATGCCTTTGACTATAAGGACATCCCAAAGGAAACGGAGTGGATGAAAGTCTTGTACTCGTATGAAGGTGGGTGAATAAGCTGACGTGTCATGTGCATAGACTAAATGCACGCAGAGTTGCAAATCCCCATGGATGCCTGTTCGCCAAACATCTACAAGATCTTTGGCACGAATACGAGCATCTTCGAGTTGTTTGTTCTCAAGCGGAAAATTATGGGACCTTGTTGGCTGACAATAAAGAACCCCGTCGTGGAAAACCAAGGCGTATGCATTTACAGTATCACTCCATTCTTCGCTGCTGACCTCGGATGTGCAGATATCTTGGTGTAAGCTTGAAGCAAGTGTCTCTGATCCGAAGAATGTAATTCCCATGGGTGATGGTGCTCCGGAACCACCTCCCCTGACCATCATGAGTCTATCTGTGCGTACAGTGATAAACCACCGTGACAACAAACGGGAAGTGGTTTGTGTTTCGGGGCGAATCTGGCGTGATGGTAGGTTTTGATCCTCAACACGGGCTGTAGACGCTTTAATTTCAGTCACCAGTACAGTTGGATGACCCAACACCGCCCGAGCAGTTGCCTTGTTCGGTGCATACGTTCGTGCGTCCTCTGGACAGGTTCCCTTCCAAATTTGAGAGCTATACCAAAGTCAACGGGAAGGGTATGATATCAGCTATGCAGAACGAGCGTATGCTTCTCAATAGCCTTCTCGGCAGGTGTTCGGTCGCTGGTGGTAATGCATCGTACTGATTCATTCACCCTCCAGTCACGTTGTTCAAAGCAGACCCCGATGTCTTGGTGGGCCACGAGTTCCTGGGTGTTTCCCTTGATGTCCTTTTAGGACGGATGAAGGACCTTCGTGCTGAACACTGGTCCCGCCTTGGACGATTCCGGAGGGCGAAATGGATTCCGATCGGAAGACAGGGAACGAATATTAAATTCTTATCCGGTCGACTACTATGTGACCTTGCCAGTGATGGTGCACGCGTACGTCATCATTATCCTCGTCCGACGATCACTAATCGACTTCATGCAGAGCATGATTTCTTCTACAACGTGGTCACTCACCGAGATGTGCAAGACGCATCTCAAGTCTGAACGACAAGACATTGACCCGGACGACACCGCGGCATACTTTGACGGAAGCGTTTCCTCGCCGGATATGCTAATGACGTTTGTGCGGCACTGCGAACTCGATGCCCATTACCAGATGGCCATCGCGTCCAAGGTACAGATACTACCATTGACAAAACAACTCACGAACCTCGCTGGGAACGCCTGGTGAGTTTTCGTTGAATGGTGTGTTTCCAAGGCCGAACGAACGACGCAATCACCCAGGAACAAGACTCTGAACGGTGGACGGGCAGAACGTAATGAATACATTTTACTCCATGAGTTCCACAAACTCAAGTACATCTGCCCGGACAAGACGTTTGGCAAAAAAGCTCTTAAGGTGGTCGAGCCCGAACCCGATGATGCTGATGGCGAGGGTGGCGGGGCGAAAACTAGCAAAAGTAAACGAGACAAGTACAAGGGTGGTTTGGTGTTACCACCCAAGCGTCGACTATGGGACAAGTTCATCCTTGTTATGGACTTTAATTCGCTCTATCCCAGTATCATCCAAGAGTATAACATCGACTTTACGACCGTGGAGAGAGGACTGGAACTGGAGGAGGTACGTGGTCTCTGATCTTATCTGGTTTTATCTTCTGACGTGTTGAAAGGACGGAGAGGAGAAGCTCCCAGAACTTCCGGGCTCTCAAGTCTCGCAGGGTGTGTTGCCTCGGCTCATTGCAACGCTCGTGCAACGCCGCAGACAAGTCAAATCTCTGATGAAGGACCGCTCGATAACCCATGCCAAGCTACTTCAGGTAACGGAACATCTAAGTGTACGAAGCCAAGGACTGAACCCCTGCGCACGACTCAGTACGACATCAAGCAGCAGGCACTCAAGCTCACTGCCAACAGTATGTACGGGTGTCTCGGCTTCGAATACTCTAGATTCTACGCCCGTCCCCTTGCCGCCCTAACGACATTCAAGGGTCGAGAGATCTTGACGCACACATGCGAATTGGCCGAAAGTCTACAGCTCGAGGTGAGTGATAGACACCTGGCGCTTGTCGTAGCTACCCTTGATGACATTCCCCTTCTCAGGTCGTCTATGGAGATACCGATTCTGTCTTCATCAATTCCAACGTCACTGAACTCTCCGAGGCCCTCAAGATTTCCGCGGATTTCAAAAAAACTGTCAATGACCGGTACAAGCTCCTCGAGATCGACCTAGACAGCGTGTTCGCGCGACTGTTACTCCTGCAGAAGAAGAAATACGCGGCAGTCAAGATCGAGGACGGGTCGCGCACTTCGATAGAGGTCAAAGGTTTAGACATGAAGCGCAGAGAATACTGCGCGCTGTCGAAGAACGTCTCTCAGTGGGTGATATCAGTATTCTATTTGGTGTATACGTCATAACTGGACGTGGTCCTGCAGATATGTCTTAGATCAGATTTTGTCGGGGGAGGCGGCGGAGAACGTCGTAGAAAATATCCACGACTATCTGGCTACCGTCGGTTCCAACGTGCGGGGCGGCAAGGTCAAAGTAGATGATTTCATCATCTTCAAGGTAGGACCACCCGCAGAGTGTCCCTTATGACACTCATAGTTTCACAGCGGTTGGGCAAAAATCCCGAGGACTACCCTGATGCAAAGAGCCAGCCACATGTCCAGGTCGCCTTGCGCCTGAAAGCCAAGGGTGGAAGCGCGCGCGTTGGGGACGTCATTTCTTACATCTTCTGTGTCGCTCCCGGAGACGAGAGCGCGAAGAGTGCTCAAGCGGATCGCGCAAAGCATCCCGACGAACTGAAGAAGGCTTCTAGCGAGTTCAGTATCGATTACGAGCATTATTTAGCACACCAAGTGTTACCCCCGATCGAACGCTTGTGCGATCCCATCGAGGGAACTGACCGAGCACGACTGGCTGAATGCCTCGGTGAGTTGACGTGCCATCCCGAAACCCCCTTCAGCTGACAGTCGTGAAGGACTCGATCCTGGACGCTACAAAACCTCTGGGGGTCTTGAAGGGGGTCCCGCACTCAACACGCTCGACTCGCAAGTGTCCGACGCAGAACGTTTCCGAGACTCGGAGCCATTCATCGTCCGTTGTCGGGGATGTCAAGGGCAGATGTCGTTTTCACCCATATGGGAACAAGAGGTAAGTTGTACGTTGCTGCAATATGGTCAGGTGATCTCATCAAGCACGTGCGCGCGCGCATACAGTCCTCGATCTTGCAATCCTCCGGTCCTATCTGTCCGGGGTGCAATCATAAACTCGGGGAAGCCAGTCTGCAGACGCAACTCGAGGTCCAGATACGTGCGTGTATTGCGCGGTATTACCAGGGGTGGACTGTCTGCGACGATGCAACGTGTGGACACCGGACGCGTTCGATGAGCGTATATGGTCGTCGTTGCGTGCTACCAGGATGTCGCGGAACGGCACGGTTCGAGTACTCGGATGTGGAGCTGTACAATCAGTTGCGCTACTTTGGGATGTTGTTCGACCCGGACAAGGCCAAGAAGGCAACGATCGGGAGTGCACGTCATGGTACGTCCTCTACTGCTTTCCTTTCCTTCTCTTTCGTTTTCTGGGCTGCTCACAGAACGACTTTAGACGAAGTCGGTAACCTCGTGGGTATGAACCTCCAGTTTTTGCTGAATATGAGTGCTACGGTCCGCAAGTATATCGATCAGTGTGGTCGACGCTGGGTGGATCTCGGGGAATTGTTTGGTTCGGTCATGAAGTTGTGAACGCTTTCGACATGCACTGTCTTGACGTCCCATGGATGTGTGGGCGTCATATATGTATTAGACACACTTGATGACTTTTGGTATCGATATTCGTTCTGATCTACGCTCTGGCAACAATAGATGCCCCCAACTACATTTTCGTGTGGCCCTCCACGGTCGTGTATCGACGTCGATGATAGACAAGTGGCAACGTGTACAGCCGAGCGTCTCGTTCGGCGTCCTCTGGCAAAGGTACGCGTTCGACACAAAGGACGCGCGCGATGAACAACTCCGAGGGCAAGCCCGTCCCCGCTGACACCTGTGCAACGTCTCCCTCTCCACCACGCACGCCCCCCTCCCCAACCGGCGCGTCATCCGACCCTCCCAATCGGGCAAGAGCCACCGAGGGACCAACGAGGCGACACGACAGCGCGCCGAGCGCACCCGAGAGCACAGGGAGACCGTCCTCAGAGCGCGTCCAATGCACGCTTGGATCCGCGAACGGCCGGGGGTAGAGGTCGGGTCGGGCGAAGCGGTCTGCGAGGTGGGGCTGGGCGGCGGAGAGGACGTTGATGACGAGGTGTGCCGAGGGCGGGGATGGGCGCGTGGATGTGGGCGAGAGGTGCGCGTTGAGCGCGGACGCCATGCGGGAGGGGATGCGCAGGGAAAAGGCGACGAGGGGGAGGGGGTCGAGTGCGATGGAGGAGAAGGAGGAGAGGGTGGCGCCGTGGTATGTGGGCGTGACGGAGGTGGAA
>JBBPKJ010000367.1:0-27574 GCA_038089195.1 Brasilioporus rufonigricans
ACGGGGGGGACGGGGACGGGGGGCCGCGCGTCGTTGCGTTTGATCATGTCTTGGCGGGGGGGGACGACGACGCCGAAGCCGAGGTTGGGCGACCCGGTGCTGGTGCCGGGAGGTGCGTCACGGTACGCGCGCTGCAAGCCGGACCGCGCCACGTCGTCGCACAGCTCGTCGTGACGACTCGGACGAGGAGCACAGATGCGGGTGCGGATGCGGATGCGGGCGGGTCGTCCGCGCGTATCACCCCGACTCGGAACGTCCTCGTTGGGTGGGGTGCATCCCGGCATGGTCAACTCGGACAGAACGGAGGGGCGCGCTTCGTCGCCCGCCCCATGCCCCTCCCCATCGACGTCGACGACGACCCCATGGTCTCGTGCGCGCTGGGTAACCAGCATACAGTCGTCTTACACGCATCGGGACGCATATCAGCGCTCGGGTCGAACAAACGGGGACAGATGCCGTCTGTCGGAGGTTGGAGACGCGTCTGCCAACTCGGGTGCACATGGAACGGCACGTACATGCAGGCGATCGAGGGTGACAAACATGTCTTGCTCTCAGTGGGCAGTAATGCCCAGGGACAGCTCGGTCGGGATTGTACCGTGGAATCTGGCTCTACGGTCGAGGGGACTGTGACCCTTCCCGCGGATCGTGCCTTGTCTAGTTTCGTTTGCGGGAGTGAACACATTCTCGCTGCAATGTCCAACGCTTCGCAGGAGAGCAAGTCGGTCGTGGGATGGGGTTGGAACGAGCACGGAAACATGGGACTAGGATCTGTGGGTAACATTACCCTTCCAACGCAGCTGTGGCCAAGGGAAGACGTAGAAGCGTATAACAAATACCCGCAGAGGGTGATAGACATTTGGGCAGGATGTGCTACGAGTTGGTTACTCGTCGAATAAAAAGCTACATACTCAAACGTTCGAGAAACACGAGGTTAAAGGCTCCAACGCATGCACGCGACGAAGTCGGTAGGTTGGAAGCGCCGCTCGGGGTCGCGGCTAGTTTGCGTCGTCGGAGAGTAGATCCATATCCTGGTGAATCTGTCGAATGGTGGTTCCCCTGATAGCGGCCAGCTGTAAGTCAAAGGTGAGTATATGCAGACTACTTTGCAGAGATACAGTACCCTTCCGATGAGGATCTTGCCAAAGAAAACATAAAACGTTAATTTGGTACTCCACGCAAGAGCATCTACTGTTAAACCTGCGTCGCATCCTTAGCTTCGTTATAACGATGAAGTAGCTTGATATGTCGTGAAACTATCTCTTCGGCGTTCTCGCTTGGTCTAAAAGTATGAGCGGAACCGTCATATCTCGTGTCCGAGGCGACGAGAGGCGCATATACCCAAGTCTTTTCTGCAGCTCGTCTATTTCTGCCTCGAGCTTCGCGACGTATTCTTGTTGTTTCTGATATGAGGGACACACGGGTCACGAATCCCCTCCATTGAATGAAGGTATGTACCTTGGCGGATGTACGTGCATACATTACGAACGCTGCAACTCGTCGGTGGTGGGCAGTATCCGAGTAAGAAACGGCTACACCAGAGGGAAGCTACGCCGGAATAAACGACGCCAAACAAGTCTGGAAATCGCCGGGCTGAAACTTGAAGCTTGAAGGTCCTTTACCTCCGTTGCTCACCATGGCTTGGAGGTGCTCAGGAAGAACCAACACAGAGCTCATCTCCAACCTCACAAAGCATGGAATCATTACGACGGACCGCGTTGTAGAGGCATGCCTCGTTCATAGCGTTCGTACCGCGTAGATGCCCCTGACATTGGCACAGGCGATGTCCAAGGTAGATCGCGCCAATTTTGTCCTCAGGAGATCACAGGCATACGACGATTCGCCTCAGTATGTTGCGTCATCGCAGTGCCCTAGTAGCTGACGATCGGGCGGACATTTAGGTCGATCGGCCATGGTGCAACGATATCAGCGCCTCACATGGTAAGTACGTCCGATCCACGGTGCTTTGATGTGATGCAATCTGATTCGTCGACCTGTCCCATGCAGCACGCCCATGCTCTGGAGAATCTCCTTCCTTTCCTCCACCCTGGGGCGTCCGTCCTTGACGTGGGCAGCGGTTCAGGTTATCTCTGTGCTGTCCTCCATCAGCTAGTATCTCCGTCACGACCAGGTGCTCCTCAGGGTAAAGTCATCGGTATAGACCACATACCCGAGTTGGTCGAGTGGTCCAAGTGCAATCTGATCGACGACGGTCTGGACCCAGCCTTGGATGAAGGTAGGATTGTCATGGTGACTGGGGACGGAAGAGAGGGTAAGTTATCGTTGTCCAGTCAGGGTTGAGACAAGTGACTTTCCTCGCATTTTGTGTAGGTTATCCTACTTCTGGTAAGTGCTGCTCTGTTGACCTTCTGTCTATTGCCTTTACCTTTGTATAGGTCTCTATGATGCTATCCATGTTGGTGCTGCCCCTGAGAGGCTTCCTGAAGCCCTCGTCAACCAGCTCAAAGCACCCGGAAGAATGTTCATACCAGTTGGCGGCCAAAATAACCAGTCTATCTGGCAAGTCGAGAAAGACGCCAATGGCAAGGTGACAAAGAAAGAGCTCATGGGTGTGATGGTTAGTGTTCAGTATTCTGGTGCCTTTGACCTTACTGAACTTGATGATTGATACAACCTCCACATTGGTTACCATGCCCTATTATATTTTCATTTTGGACTGGATAATAACTGATATGGACACATGGGATTTCTAAATCAGTATGTCCCTTTGACTGATGCAGAGAAGCAAAGGAGGGGGTACTAAGTCAAGGGAGCGAATGCGTTGGTGATAGTTTTGACGTCGGGTAAGCGAAGTTGGAGGTATCAGGATCATATAAGTAGGGGGGTCGTATACTTCGTTTTTGCTTCATTTTCAACAAGTAACGACATCTGTACTGTATTAGTTCACTGTATGGCATCCGTCAATTGGCTCTTTGGAAGTCATATTTGTGATATTCCCCGCGATTGGCGTTGTTTGATGCAAGCCAACAGATGTCGAGGGAGCAATCAGCTTATAGACATTTGGCGTACATACGGAACTACTTATATAAATAATGACGTATAAGGACAGACAATAGCAGCTCGCAAACACATATACCCATGCAACAATAGCAACACGAACCAAGGATAGCGCAGGACTACTTGGGGAGCGTCCACGATGCGAGGTTACACCTTAACCTTTTTGGCGGCACTTTCACCTTCGTTTTCTTCGTCTTCATCACCATTCCCATCGCCCTCGGCAAGCTCGTCATCACCCCGACCTCGCTTTGAACCCACGGCAGTCGAGAGGTCGATGGGGTTTTCCGCCGTTCCCTCTCCGTCTTCCTCGTAGTCATCATCGTCCTCTTCCTCTTCATCGCCATATACCTCGACGTTTGCGCCATTTTGCTAGAGGTGGTCTCCATTTAGTGTTGCACGTTTGTAGGAAAATAAATAAACTCACTTTGCCCAAAAGTTCTGCGGTGAGCTGCAGAGGACTGTGAGGACGTCACTCCATGGGAGAACAGGCGGATGCGTACATTGTCAGGCCCGACTCCATACACTTCGTCGCCTTCATCCTCTTCATCCTCTTCTTCTTCCTCTGGTCGATAGTTATCGAGGCCATCCTCTCCCTACCGTGCCAGAGGCCAGCAAGAATGAGTCGTCATGCGCTCGACGGAGAAGTGAAGAACACAGTACCTCTATCTCATACTCGTCGCTCTCTTCCCCCTCGTCGTTCAGGGCCCCCTCAACATTCTCTTCCACCTCGTCGTGGGCCCCAGTTTCCTCGAAAGTGGATTCAGCGGCCATTATGTTCGTTTTTCGAAGGAGTGAGTTAGTTGTACGAGGCAGTGGAGGTGGGGAGAAACGTTAGCGCTGGAACTGAGGGAATCCAACGGTGAGCCGTTTAAGCGCAGTGGTTGAACGGACCGAGGGAAAGAAAATTGACGAGGGAACACGAAGTTGGAGAAAAAATGGTAGCTATCAACTAGACTATGGGGGTGGGAGTTGCAGACTGTTGGGTCGTCTGACGCAGTCTGTCAACGTGACCAAACGAGGGGGTTTTGCAAGTTATATGTAAGCGCTTCCGATAAGAGCTGGAACAGGGAAGTCGGGCAAAAACGAGTGTCAAAATGACGGCAGACAACAACGAAATTGGAAGGGAAAGACTCACAGTCACTTAGGGACGCTGACGAATTGCGAGGACGAACGTTGGTGTTCGTGCCGAGGCACTTGCCATATGCACGCTTATGGTTCCGACTCTGATTTCTCACTCAAGCCTGGGCAGGGCATTATCAACTGGGAGAGGAGTCTTACCTCGTATGGAAGGCAGGAGGGGTCGACAGAGCGGAGTGCGGGCGCGGGGGGTTGTCTCCATCGGGGATTGCCGAAAGCTCATGAATAGCAACGTCGACCACGTCCGCCCTGGGGCAAGAAGCTGGTAAGAGGGGAGGTCTCCTCAAGAGTGCTAAGGGCTGTGTCTTTTTATCTCGACCCAGGCACACCGTCGACCTTTATATGCAGGCGAGTCTCTCTAGCGGGGGGCACAATTAAAGTTCTACACGAGGCTTGTTGCCCAAAACGCGGTCGTTGGGCCAGTGTGCTAGTGTACCAGTGTCGTTTTGAACCTAGTCGAACACGTTTTCTCATTGACACGAGTCAATTGCCATACACGGGTATGAACTCAAGTATGTCTGACAGGATTTCCTGGTTTTCACTGGCTAATCGTTCACATTAGGAATGCATCCTTTCCTTGGTCTCGAACGCGACACGCTTTTGTCATGTGCGGATCAAGTTCCTGGGTGGTGGAGTCACAGTGATGCGCTCTGGGTGAATGACGCCACTTGGCTGCCCGTGTCGGCCTTGGTCCTGTGCTGTGAATTTTTCTCTCGGGTATCTCCGGGTTCCATGCCACCGAAGCGAAGTCGAAGCTCTTCTGGCTTGATTCTGCTGTGAGACAAGATTCGTTTGCATGGAAGGTACGCCAAGCGACGTGCAAGCTAGCGTGTTAGTGATGCAGTGTCATTCAAACGAGATGTCGTATTGGCTACTGATTATCAGGAAAACCATGACGAGTATTTGCGAAATATACAAGCAACTGGCCCAAGCATCCCCATTATAATGGATAGGTACTGCTGGAAGTGTCACAGAGAGATAGTCAAGTACCAGTACCACTGCTTCGTGTCAACTGAATTTGGGTTCGCTGGAGACTGCTGATTCTGGTAATCGCGGTTGTGAAGGTTGAAAAAGGGACGCGATTGCGCAGCCTTGACACACGGAAAGTACAGGCCGCCAGTGCGCTGCTTGAGAACAGCGTTGATGTCTCAGTGCAGTCGAGAGGGCCGACAACACGGAGAAAAACAGTTTTGGTGGAGTGGGATATTACGTTTTGAGGTAACCATCGAGCACGTCGGGGAGGCTATCCGACCCCATTCAACAAGTCCTCAGCGAATATTAATTGTCTCCGCCTTAACAACACTTGCAACCACCCTCTTTGTTCCTCTCGACCTCACTGTTCATCTCGACGATATTAGCGACGGCAGCGAGGACGAGTGCGTCGTCGTGCGACAGATCGT
Organism: Brasilioporus rufonigricans; assembly: GCA_038089195.1. Classification (NCBI taxonomy): domain Eukaryota; kingdom Fungi; phylum Basidiomycota; class Agaricomycetes; order Boletales; family Boletaceae; genus Brasilioporus; species Brasilioporus rufonigricans. Next base: position 5,553 of record JBBPKJ010000367.1, read on the forward strand.
CAAGCTTTGAATCACCTTGCCAATTGTGGCCAAGACGCACCCCCAGCTGGGCCTCGAGGCAAGGAGCGAACTGATCAACCAGCTTTTTCCGCTGCTCGTGGCTTTCACGCACCCACCGCACGTCCACCAAAATCGTCCAATCTGTCAATTCCGTATCAACTTCCGCTCTGCCTAATTCATCCTTGCGCCCTCTGTCCCTCTTTCCTTCCTCCCCCCACATAACCCGCGACAATTTCGGCACTGCCAGTGTCCCCGCGAGAATACAAACCTTTTATTCCCCACTCTCGCATGCATAGTGCCTCCACCACTCACCAGCACGTCCATTTCTCGAAGAAAAACTTCAAAACTGTCCTAGGCTTTGGTGCTCTTTCCTTCAAAGACGTGAATCCAATCCGTGGTCGTTCTTCGGTCGACACCTACCGTCCCCGTGAACCCTCTTCCAGAGTTAGCGTCGACATCTCCAGAAGCTTTCAATACGGCCGCAAATCTAGCGTCGAACGTTCAAGCATCACAGACCTTTCTTTCTTCGAGTCACGCAACTCCTCTCCTCACAAGGAACACGCCCCTCACAACAATTCCGTCCGCAGTATGAAGAATCTAGACGCCGCTCCTTCCCGGTCCACGCGAAGACCTCCCGTTCGCATCGATGCTCAGGAAGGCCCCTGGAGTATCAGCGTCGCAGAGACGCCGCATGCTGCCCGCTCCTACTCTATTTACATAAAGAGTGAGTCGCATCTTTCACCCACCCTTCCCCCACAGGTTTCGGACGTACATGTACTTTCTACTGTCTTGTTGAGTCGTGTTGATGTCGCTTCCGGGCCCATCGGTGCCCTGTGTATGCGTCCTCTTGACGTTCCTTGGTATCTTGATATGGTCATGTGTAACCCGACATTCCTTTGCTCTTGCCTCTCGTTTCATCACGTCTTCTCCCCACACCATCGCTAACACCGCCGCTCCTTTTGCAGCATCCACGCATAATCTTACCCTTACACGTACAGCCACAGAGGTGGTTGAGCTTCACGCGAAACTCGAGGACTCTGATGGCGCATCCAAGCTCCCCAAGTTGCCGATTGACATTGCCTCTCTCCCCCAACAGCCCGTGAAGCGCAAATCCACGTTCCTGAATACCCTTTCGCGCCTCGCATCGCCCTCGACAAATAAAGTCGGCCGTCAGATGTCCCTCCGGTCGCCAAGCAGCCCTAACTCTGGTACTTCGACTGCAGATCATATATCCTCTCCCTCGCAAGAGATTGCTGACCCCTTCACGACCCTCTCTGCATCATCAGCTAGCATCCTCTCCAACGGAAAATCCACTAATACCACGATGACCGCACTTGCCGCATACTTGACCACCATTTCCAATGAACCTTCTCTCAGACAGACTCGTGCTTGGAAACGCTTTGTTTATGTCCGTACCGATGATCTGGAGAGTGTACGTGCCGAGAGGGCGATCAAGCGCGTACGCTCCGACCTAGCTGCACACACCGGCTCAAAGGGAGATGTATCTGCACATCCCAGCTCAACCAACGTTAGCTCGGCCAACCTCAGCGAGATCGTGGACGGCGTAGAGAGCATAGATGGCACTATCGAAGGGGAGGTTGTTTCCAATGACCTGAGCCGAGGTGATCTTCGAGAGGCAGATATTAAGGAGGAAGAAGAAATCGAGGCCGATGCACCTTTGTATCAGTCTGTGGAAGGGGAAGTGCAGACCATCGAGATAGAGAAATCCGACGACGGCACCCCCGAGGTTCCACCGACTGACAATGCAAAGGGCCCTCAGGGACACGTCGACACAGATGCCGTTACAAATGGAGCTGTCGAAGAGGAGGAAACTACCTTACCTACTCCGGTTGCTGATGGTCCAACGTCAAGGATTCCCCGCTCACATTCGGCCAATTCTGGCAGGGTTCGCCGACCTTCGCCACCGTATATCTCATCAACATTGCAAGATGGTGCATCGTCTGCCACCGGCGACGAGTCGTCGATATCCACTACTGCCCGTCGTGCGCGCAAGAAGCGCTCCCAATCGACTGACCCCAATCGCAAGAAAAGGGCACAACGGAAGGTTATCATTGACGACTTCGAGATGATGCGTGTCCTCGGGAAGGGTTGCGCGGGAAAAGTCCTCCTGGTGCGACATAAAATGAGCACGGATCTGTATGCTCTCAAGGCCATCACCAAGCGTCACGTCTTGGCGCACCAAGAGCTCCAGCATACTTTGACCGAGCAAGCCGTCTTGAAGCGCATGGCAAAAGAAGCCAAGGACCCGTTCGTAGTCAAGCTCTGGTGGAGTTTCCACGACAAGGAGAACTTGTTCTTAGTCATGGTAAACTAGCGTTCCTTTTATACTATCACCGGTTGCAATGGTCCTGATGCCGTTCATTTTCATTTTCATAGGACTTCCATCCAGGTGGTGATCTTGCCACGCAGCTTGCACGCTGGGGCAGGCTAGGCCGTGACCGTGCACGATTCTACGCCGCGGAGATTGTAGAGGGTGTAGAAGGCCTCCACATGGCTGGTGTCATTTACCGCGACCTCAAGCCGGAGAACATTCTAATTGGGGCTGATGGGCACATCGTCCTGACGGACTTTGGCCTCTCGAAAGAGTTTCCTCGTCGGGCATCACCAACTACGGCACCTCCTACGCCTTCCGGGACCCGCGGGGAATTTGTTAGCGGCCCAGGTAGTGATCCTGCAACCCCACCTTGGATGAAAGGCGAGAAGGGCCAAGACCTCTCCGCGGGTTGGCCAGGCCAGGGTGTTGTCCCGGCCGACACCACCACCACGTTCTGCGGTACGGCAGAATACCTCGCCCCTGAGGTTATACAGGGACTGCCATATAGTTACGAGGTGGATTGGTGGAGCTTTGGCACGATGCTTTATGAGATGTTGACAGGAATCGTACGTTAAGCGACTGATGTCTTTTTACGTCTCGTGCGAGAGGGGTTGACACATATTTCGCAGACGCCTTTCTGGGCCAATAATCATTCGGATATGTACGTCAGGGTGTTGCAAGATGAATTGCAATTCCCTGAAGATAGGGCAATGGACCAAGACACGAAGAGTTTGATACGAGGTGTAAGCGAACACCACCTTTATGAATGATCTTATATCCTTATGCGTGTCCATGTAGCTGCTTCAACGGAATCCTGCATTAAGGATATGCGAACCACGCATCAAACGACACCCATATTTCTCTATGATGTGAGTAGAGGGAAAGCGCATGTGATGCTCATTTTTGACTCGTACGTATTTTAGCGATTGGTCGCACGTGTACTATAAACGCTACATACGTGAGGCCTATTGTCGATTTTGCTCATTTCGCCTGCTTACACCCACCCCTTTCTTTTCTTTGCTTCATTAGCCCCCTATATTCCTCCCATCGACCCTTCAAATGCCAGTGATACCCAGAACTTTGATGACACATTCCTCGATATGGAACCCGTGATAGATGACCCCAACGATCAAGATCAAGTAGATACCGATCAGGATCGCGATCACACTGACGGTGAAGGCGTGGATGCCGAAGACGCATACCCAACACCTTCCCACTCACGTAGCCCGTCGGTGCACCCTGATGAGAATGGCATGGATGTATTTGATGGTTATTCATTCAAAGGCCGTGACTCAGTCAATATGGACAATGGGGACGAAGACGGCTCCGGGGACTCTGGAGAGGAAGAGACAGACGAGGAAGACATTCCGTCGGTTCTAACCGATGTGCTGGATAGTCCCGCTCAACCTTCTTGGGAGACAGAGGCTCCCGCCGAATCTCCTGTCAGTGACGAGCAATTGGCTGAGCCCGAGCCCAAGACACCAGAAGCGCGGCCACAGACTCTGGTGGAAGAAGCTCCAGAACCAGAAAAGGCCAAGGCCGCCGTCGAGCCAGTACCACCTGCCGATCTTTCACCGACGCCTCAGACTGCAGAACCACCTGCTCCGAGCGTTCCAGTAGAGCCCACAGAAGCTGCTCCTCCTTTACCTGCCAAAGATACGAAACCAAAGGTTACCAAAGTTCCCGTCACCTCGAAGGCGATTCCTCGGACTACTCGTGGCCGTCGTGAGAAATCTGGTGTTCCTGCCTTGGACCGTTTCCTTTCCGATGGGCCTGATGAAGACGGCGATATGACAGAGAAAGAGGAAGACGATGACTGGGACTTCATCGAAGCTGATGGCGAAGATCGTAATGGCACCAAGGGCACGAGTCTCTTTGCACGCGGCGTTGTGGACCGGTATAGGTTAGCCGTGTTCCGCAAAGCATCTACACCATCTCAACGCGTTGGCGGTCATTCGGTCTCGGGCCCCTCGAAAGAATCGGATCTGCATACGGCGGAGCTTGTGGATTCGCCCAGTCCCTCAGAGAAGCGTCGCGGTCGTGCGCCTGGCCTCAAGTTCCGAAAGACCCCTCAATTCCTCAAAGGAAAATCGCCGCCTTCGTCCTTCTCTGCCAAGAGCGTGTCCACGATCAAGACATCGCCATCAAATGCTGCAGCTAGCACCACCATCTCGACCATCTCAAGCAACGGTTTGTTGACGCCATCAGTATCCGCCGCAAGTACCATGGCTATGTCCCCTTCATTGAGGTCAAAGGAATCCGCCACGTCGGTCGGAGACCAAAGCCAATCGTCCGATCAGTCCAACGGCGAAACCGCAGAACCCATCTCACACCCGATATCACCCGAGGCGCCCAGGTATATGTCTCATCACAGCGAGGAACCGGAGAGACTAAGGAGCAAAAAGCTGAAGAAGTATAAGGAGAACGCGGAAAAGGTGCTCTCCCTCTTCGCTTCCCAACGCTAGTCGTCCCCTCCCCCTTGCGCGTCGGGGACTGGGTCTTTGGCGCGACTCGACGATCCATATTTCTCGCAAATGTTATCCGTGTCGAGTGTAAGATTCATCTCCGCTTTCTTTTTCTCATTATCTCTATGCATTACCCATTACTTACCCGCACTTTTTCTCTTTGTCACATCTTCACTGTCACCCTTTTTACCATCGAGGAATTTGCTGCGCTAGTGTCGTAGCTTTACCTCTCTTCTTTACTTAAGGACGACACGGGGCCTTTTTTGCACTAGGTCATAATTACGTAGTTGTGTCTTTTTCTGTCATTACGAGGTTGCATTGCTGTTTTTGCTTAGTCCGTCCCAACTCTGCGCATCCAAGATCACGATCCTTTTAGAACCTACGAGTCAGCTTAATATTTTCCAAATCGTCCGGTTGTTTCTTATGGTTCTTTTTTCATCTTCTGGCCTTATTTTGCGACAAGAAAAAGTGGTAATGGTGATGTTCGTATTATATACCACATCGTGCATGTCCCTGTCGAGCGTAATGAAACCTAGTAGAAGAACGTTCGACGAGTCTGACCAAAATCCTGTAGACGAGCGAAGCTCGAAGTGTGTCACTGGCAAGTCTCCGTTACGGTAAGTAGACTATCTCATAATGCATAAGGTCATAATGCATATTAGCTCATAACGCATAGCATCAGGGAGCTACACTCAGGTCCTCTCTTAGCTAAAATGCACTCTAATAATGCATAAATCTCATAATGCATTGGTTTTTGTCGCTCTCGTTGCTATTCATTATGAGATAGTGTACTGTACTTCGTTTTAATACTGAGCGACTCTCACAAAACACGTGTGTCCTGGTTCGTCTTGCCTGGAGGGGAGTGCACTAGCTGTCTTCCATCGCACCTTCACCAGAAAGCGTTGGAGAGTACGTTCTTATTTCCATGCTGTTGACCACCCATGCCAGCGACATTTTTACGTCCAACGGTCTCCAACACCCCGCTTTGAATCATTGTACCATCATCGGACGAGATCCTGGCCCGGGGTGCGTCATTAAGTCAGATATTCGTAATCGCCGCCAGTGCTAAGCCTCTAGCGAGAGATCACACACAAACGGCCTAGCGAGCCGAAATCCCCTGATTGCAAGAAACCTGCCTTTTGCAATTAGGGGGCTTCACCTCGTCTGTTCTTCATTGGCTCGCTATCGACATGACATTCTGGGTCATCTGAGGTGATTGGCGACCCTAACACACCCACCACTGTTTCCTTCCCCTCCATATCTACTACTCGTCGTCCAACACTGCAATGGGTGCAGGTATGGGTATGGGCGCTTGGGCATGCCCGTAAGTATTCCTAACTCCGCTGTAATAAGGTGATGAACTGTTATCTGTGTCTTCAGCCTCTGACCGCTGCTTAGCCGACTCCAACTCCCAAATTACCTGGCTTCTTGCACCCCATTGTTTCGTGGGAGCCAACTCACCGGGTTTTGCCGGAATTCAGAGCGTCAAGCAAGGTTTCCGCCAACGCAGTTGGCATTTCCGAGCGTAAGTCAAGGTGACCATTGTGAAAAGAAGTGTCACGGAGACGGAGACGGCTGTCGCGTCGCCATCATGCGGTGTTGGATGTTGTCACACATTTTATGGGCTCTAGAAGAGTACGCGAGTCTATAAACTCCCAGTAACCAAAGGAGTCCATCCCCATTACTAGCATTGTCTAGTAGTAACCCTAAAATAATACGGCAAGTCTACGGTCTACCAAAATCTAAACCGCCGTCGTCGAGGCGCGCTGTCTTCCTCCAACACGTCGTTCTGTCGGATCACTTTGAGGAAGACGTTTTCCAGCGTCGCCCTCTCGACGGTGTATTCCGAAAAATCGCCTTGCGAGGCCAAGACATGGAAAAGCCGGGTGAGCGACATGCCGCCACCACCACCCTCGCGAATCGGCACTTCAAATCGGGTGGCGACGTCATCGGCGAGACGCGCGCCTGGGATGCGACTCATCAGCATCTGAGCTCTCGCTACATCTTCCCGCGTAGGACATGAGAAGTGGACCTGATACGTTGCATAGCGCGCAGCAAGTTCTTCCGTGGTGCCGATGGCTGTTTGTCGTCCGGGGTGAGTGAAGCGCAGAGAAGATAGAGCCGAGTCACTTACCAAGCATCTTTTTGGATATGATCCCGACCTTGTTCGCAAGTACCGACGCTTCTTCCATAGAGTCTGAAAAAAGTGAGTATTTCGGTACGACGTGAAAGATCGACGCGCGACGTACGTGTGGTGATGATGACTGCTTTCCCAACGGCAACGTTCCTCAGCGTTCCCCACATGTCCCGCTTCATCTTTGCATCGATCCCGGTGGAGAATTCGTCTATAAGCACTACAGAGGGATTTCCTAAAAGAGACCAAACGTCAACAAAGATACGGACGCGGACGGGAGACCGAGGCTCACCAATGAGTGCAATCGCAAGCGACAGCTTGCGCTGGTTTCCACCAGACAACTGACTCGCCAGTCGGTCCGCGTACATGTTCAACGAGGTCGCGACCATCAACGACTCAACATTGTCGTTCAGTTCGGGTCCACGCGCGAGTCCCTTGAGACGTCCGTAGATCAACAGGTGTTCTCGGACGGTTAGTTGGGCATCAATGGCTGTGAACTGTGGACAGACACCGAGCGCGAGACGTGCGTTGCGGGGAGAGTTCACGACGGAGATGCCCTTGATCTTGATATCCCCTGTGTCAGGCACGACATCACCGCCTTCAACGGCTTTAAGCGAAAATGTCAGAGAATAGACGAAACACGTACGGATCATGTTAAATGTTGTGGTCTTGCCTGCCCCGTTGGGTCCAAGCATCGCGAATATAATGTCACTAGGAACGCCAAAAGAGACGTCGTCTACTACTCTGTCCCCATCAAACGACTTGGTAACATGAAGGACGCGTAACGCATCGCTCGAATGCGCGACTGCTCTCGATTCCTTCGCGACGTCCCGTGGCGAAATCTCATTGGCAGCGAGGTTCTCGTCAAGTCGAACCTGCTGTTTGTGCGTCTTCAAAAAACGACGCGGAATAATAGATCCTGAGTCGGCCCAGACAAGAATGCCGAGGAGGACTAAACCGTAAACGAAGAGATAGAGAATTGGCCCGCCATATCGCATGATGTCACCCATGGACGAAGTCGTCACCGGCGTGGACCCACTACAAAGAAGCGAGAAGAGATTGACTGAAACAAAGGCCGAGCGCAACTGTTCCTCAAACTCAGAAATATGCGCGTCAAGAAAATCGTCTAAGAAGCTTACCACGCTGGCGACAGGTGAAAGAATCGACAGTGTAAAATCTGGTAGAAATACTCGATCAGAGCCCACGTCACATACGGAATACTGACTTACGAATGGTCGTGATTATCTGGCCTGCTTGCGAGGTCTTTGCATAGGTGAGGGTGAGGAGATAGCCAGACAGGTACAGCTGAAATCAAGTGAGTATGCCGCACCAATCTGAGGCTCAAGCTTTCACTTACAATAAACATAATAATTTGGTATCCAGCGACAGCAGCAAACGACGTGAGGGGGGACGACATGAACAGCGAAACGCAATACGAGAAGAGTGCACCAACGGCACTGTATTCTACAAGGACGACCCACTGACCAAGATACGGTGAGCACCTGTGAACGAGCGCAAAGAAAAGTGGCTTACGAATAGCCCAAGCCCATAGAACTGATTAGAAACGGCAGCGAAAACAATAATAATAATTGTGGCGATAATGACGCCAAATACAGAGTCCCAAAGCAAGTGCCCGAGCCAAAGACCAATGGGGTTCGATAAGCCGTTGGAGAGCTGCATCGCTTGGACAGACGATCGTCGCTCCTGCGAGACGTACAACGAAAAGAACGCAGGATACACGGACTTGAAACGGATCAACACATTGAGAACTAGTGGATGGCAGGATCTTACCATAGCAGCTCCAAAGAATGCGACCCACTTTAAGTCTACGAGCGTTCCCCCTGCGATCGGAGGGAAACTTGCATAATTGGCCATGATAATACTAGGTGTACCCGCCGTGTCGCCAGACTTATTCAATGCACGGTTATAAAGAATGTTTGTAGCTAGATTCAGCATCGTTGGACCTGTCAAACCAGGGGGTGGTGTTGCATCCCAAGCGATCAGTGCATCACCCGTCTGCATATCGATGGATATGCCACCAACTGGAATGTCTAGGTAATCTTGTTGAATCGTGGAGACAAACGTAGTATTATCAGGGATGTTTTCCGTCAACATGAACGAGGTTGATTGACCCAAAGTTGCTGTAATATTAGGTGGTGATTGCAAAATGCTAGTAAAGGGTGCAAAGTCGAGGATCCCAATGGGTAAGTCTGGCCAAAAGAGGGGAATGACGGTCTCATTCCTGAACTTGACCGTGCACGACGGTGTTTGGCCCGACAAGAAGAATAAAGGTACGCAGGCCCCGCAAACGGCAACGAGAACAGCAAGCACAGGTGTAAGCCAACTTCTCCTTGCAATGAGCATTCGCTTATAGAATATCATCAGTACTTGACTGAATGGCGATCGTGCACGACCGTCTGTCAGGATGAGTGGGGAAGGTGCTGAAGTTGTTCGTAGGGGGATACTGGGAGTCGGAGTACTTTCCGTAGAATGCACCGACTTGTCGCCATTATCTGGTGTGCGAGTTTGGGCCTCGGATTCCATCAGAGCGAGGAAGATGTCCTCGATGGAAGTTCCTAGTATGTCAACAGATGAGATATGATAGTTCTCAGCCTCGTCGTCAAGTAACTGAAGCACTTTCTCAACCACGACTGAATCCTTGGATTTTAGATGGTAGGCAGCATGAACAGGTGACGTCTGCGACAATGTGCACTGGGGTGCAAGCGCTCGAACACGATCCAGGACCTCCAGATACGAGTTTGCAGTGTCCTTTTCGCCCAGCTCCTTTGGACCGAATGTAACTTGAATGCTATAGCCTTGCCCGAGGTTCGTCTTGAGTGTAACGGGTGATCCTTTGGCAACGAGTTTTCCAGGTGCAGCCAAGATCGCGACGTGGTCAGCAAGAAGATCAGCTTCATCTAGGAAATGTGTCGTGAATACTATGGTTCTGTCGTGCTTCACTGATGTCAGCGTTCTCCAGAGTGCGCGACGTGAGAGAGGATCAACACCGGAAGTGCACTCGTCTACGAGGACGATCTTTGAACCACCAATGAGTCCGATAGCAAGCTGGAGCTTCCTTTTCTGTCCGCCAGAAAGTGAGTCAGCATTGGAGTGGATCTTCTTTCCGAGATCACAATCACGCAGCAGTTGTTCGTAGTCTTCGTCTTCGCTTGTAGAATGCGAAGAGTACTTGATAGCGTGCCAGACCCGGAGAGTTTGGTAACACGTGAGGTCCGGGAATAGAACATTCTTCTGAGGCACTATCCCGAGCGTGCCACGCGGGGGCCGTCTCAAGCCGCCCTCGAAGGTAATGGAACCAGAGCTACGTCCTAAGAGATTCGCAATGATAGACAGCGAGGTCGACTTTCCAGCCCTGGAGAACTCTATTAGAATGTTCCGCAAAGTCATTCACAATATAGACTCGCCCATTAGAACCCAGCAAGACGAAAATACCAGACTTCGGGATGTCCAAGGAAAGGTCGGAAAGAGCGACGACTGGTCCTTTCTCACGACTGAACATCGAGGGAGTGAACGTCTTGGAGAGATTCTTGACAGAGATGGCCACCCCAGTAGGGTGCGTAGGAACGTCTTCCGCCTTCTGCCTCCAGAGACATCTCCAAAAGCCACCCGACGGCCCCCTTGCATCATATAGACGCCTCTCGAGTAGCGCTCCCAAATATGGCCACAGGAATATATCGATCTGGAAACGTCCGTGAGAAAGGGAGCTGGGAGTGACAAGTCGGTCCTTACAATACAGGCAATCATGATTGGCAGAAGCATAAGATGGTTGTCTGGGTCTGGCTCGAGGAGGTTGGTTGGCCTGAGGTGATTCTCGTAACCACAAATTGCACGAATTGCGAAGATATAGTATCCCGGAGGGAAGATGAGGGTGAATATCGTGGCTGCTCCGGTGCTGGCACGGGAGAACACGAGTGCAAGGATGGCGAACAAGATGGACAAGAACGTTGAGACCACCGCGGCGAGTTGGGGACTCTTCCCGAAAGGGGCAGCCACGAAGAAAGACCAGCTGGCAAGCGAGAAGCCAAGTAGAAGATGGACTATGAGAACTAGTCCACCGTTGGTCTCTGTGAAAATTTCGTGATGCCATATCAACGCCACGATAATCCAAGCTGGAAGATACGCCATGGATATGCTAATATGCCACGATCTGTGGAACATAATGAAGCGAAGGGATTCGGAACTATTAGTGAGGGAAAATAGACGTACATTATCCGGGCTGAGTCCAGGAGCCCCATCGCCTTCATGTGACTGGTCAACAGATTAGCTCGCTCGCCGGCAAAAGCTCCAGGGAGTTGATAAGCGACGCCAATGTAAGATATAAACCTAGCATAGAAATGAGTGCCAGATGAACATGCACACGACAAACACGTACAAAGCAATGACGAGCAAAGTTCTAAGGCCTCTGATGTAACCTAAGAGACATGAGCAAGGAATACAGGGAGCAGTGATGTAGACGCCGACTCAATCTCGTGTCCGTCGATTGTTGTTGATTGGTTTCTTGCGTGTATGGCCATTCCAAAGGAGTCGGGATCGACTGCCCTGCTCTCAGGGCGATAAATGCCTAGAATGGCGTTTAACAACAAAATGTATATACGTCCAGTCCAGAATCACCTTGTCTATGGCTAATTGCAGTGGTAGGATGCGAGTTTCGAAATCACTCGTATGGCTGTAAACGTTGACGTATACGAGTCCCCCATCGGCGCTTATCGTATAGTTGATAGGGGTGGTGTCTGTAGGAGAGACGGGCAAGTAGTTGAATGCAATGCCAGCGTAACACTCCGAGATCAGGTTAAAGTTCTGTCGACAGTTGGAGGGGATGTCTGCAGGGCTGGCAACCTGCTTGACGGCCTTCATCTGGTATTTATTAAACCCGCTGGTTATATGCACCATGATGGCGCTCGCTGACGGATTCCCGGTACCGTTTGTTCCGTCGGCCCATATTAGAGCCAGAGAACCGTCGAATTGTGTGGTGAGATTGTAAATTGGTGCAGGAGTACTCATCCCATACTGTGATAAAGTTAGAGAAAGATACCCTCAAGGGAACCGGACACACATTGTTTGGTTTTTTGAGGAAGGTCTGCGCAATGGCAAGAAAGACTGCGAAGGATGTCAAGAGACCCGCACAAAATGCAGACTGGACCATACCGCCATAACCGATTGGGAGCAGGATGCAGCGCAGCAAGTTCAGCTGTACAATGTCAGACGAGCCACGAAGGAGAACGCTGGTACTCACGAGTTTGTGCTTGGATAGTACGATCCAATTCTTCCAGAAAAGGGCTGCAAGCTGCCTGAAGAACAGGCCCTCCACTGGCATGTTGGTGATGGGGTTGTCCTCGAGGACGAAGTTACGAACCTGAGAAGTTCGTCAGAGGGGTACACAGCATATGGCATGGGACAATCGGCATGGTGAGCGCTGTGGCATATATAACTTTTTAGTTACCGCTGTGATATACTCCACGGGCAATGTGAGAGCGGTGTCGCACCTGCGTCGCAGCTGGTTACGATATCGCTGACATCCCGACGGATATTAATTGATCCCTACTATCCTCCAACCGCTCGAATTCTCGACACAAAGCCTGCGATGTCGCTCATAAACCTTCACTCTTTGACCGTGTAGGTGGTATCGGAACATCGGAGGTACATATGTCGTGTGAAGCTGACCTTCGGAGTCTGACTGCGGCAGACCCAGCGTGCTAATAGCTTTTTCCCCCAGTCGGGCATAGTGCCGGAAAACAACGGCCAGGCCTCCCCTCAATGTGATTACAGTTATAGTAGCTCAGGGAGATTCCCTCCGAGTCCCAAACCGTCCTCAAACCAATAACCAGATCAATATTGTGACACACTGCGGCTTGGCGAGGCACAAGCGGCCGCCACTGCACTTTGGGCCTTTACCCCATCTCGTTGCTCTTTGCACTCGCCAGCCCCCGCTTATCGCTCACAGCCTCATTCTTCCCTTCCTCGGGCCCTGAGTGCACGACCCCAAGTACCTGGTGCGATTCCCCTGTTCCTCCACTCTCGCAGCTCACATCCCCAGCAAGTATCAGCTCTCGTTCCGGGCCGGAAGCGCGGAGCACTTCCCTCAAACGCCTTCCGTCTCTCGTAGTCGTAGTCCTACTGCATGCACCCTACATACATTCAGTACACATTCCTTTTCCGCACTCGTGTAGCCTCGACATCCAAAGACCCTTCCCTAATCCCTTCCCCAAGAGGCAATTTATTGCTCATGGCATGGTCTAGCCCGGAACCAATATGATTATGTGACACTTGGCTCGGTATAGCCATATTTGGGTTCGCGCCATCCATTCTCTTCGCCGAGTCGCGATGACGGTCACTCCTATCGCGTCTCTTTCACAATTCCTTGACATCGTACGTATTGAGCCCAGGTCATGGTGGCATGTTCGACACCTATTTTTTCTTCCACCGGTAGATAAACAGCGACCAGGTCGTGTTCATCGACTTTTGGGCTAAGTGGTGCGGGCCTTGCAAGGCGATCAAGCCCGTGTACGAGGGCCTGTCCAACGATCATGATGCCGTCGCCAAATTCTACAGCGTTGACATCGACGAAAATGACGATATCAGCCAGGAGGTCCGCGTGACCAATGTGCGTCTAGGTCCCTCACATAGCGTCAAGCTCACCTTGTCCTCAAAAGGTACCCACCATCATCGCTTTCAAAAGTGGGAATTCCCTTGGAACAACTATGGGTGCAGCCAGAGAGGCACTTCTGGTTCGTCATTTCTTTGTAGATACGGTAATGCTAGATCTCTGATCTACCGTTCCACTCCAGGCGTTCGTAGCAAAACACGCTCCCGTGGAATAAATCTCGTCTTGTCACGTATCTGTAGCGATGCATTCACCTACTATTATACAATTGCAATGCTGCCGTCGTTATAAGAAAAATACAAACAAAAAATTTGTCCGCATCAAGCCGCCATGTCCACTTCGGTGCTACAAAAATCTCCACCAAAAACGAGCACTCGTCTCCCGGTCCCGGCTTAAAGCGGGTCCTCCTGTCCGGTCAAATCCAAGCTCCAAATAATCAATCTCGAGCGGTGCAAAGAGCAACAATGTAAAAGCTGCGTCTCGTCTCTCAAACATTTGAATAATGTACTCTGAACCAGGTGACGCCTTCATGTCCCCACCCACCCATCCGATCAAATGCTTCCATCCGTTTTGACGTTGGCATGACAGGACGGATGCGATGATGGAGGCGCGCAGAATGAACGAGCGCGGTACGTGGGGCATGTCAGAGGAACCAACGAGGACATGGATAGACAAAGTAGTTTCATTGCCCGAGTGTTGGCGAGCGCTCCATACACACATCCACACCTACTCATCACCAACTCCTTCCACACGCTCGTAATCACGCCCTGGAATCATCACACCTCTGCTCACCTCCCAACCTCTTCCCGATGGCGAACTAACGTCAATGTCCACACGTTCCTCAACACCAGCAACATAACTATAAACCACAGAATCGTTGCGCTTCTTTGACGAGCTCACGTGCTTGCGTGGCTCACGGAAGTCCCGCTGAAGAAATATTTCGTTGAGCTGACCTCAGCTATCCGGAGTTCACCAAATCTAAATCAACGTCGTCGATGCGGGCTGTTTTCCTCCAGCACGCCACTATAGGAAGAGACGGGAGGGCGACATGCCAACGTCATCGCCCGGGCAGATGCCGAGTGCAAGAAGTACTCTGAGAATCGATGACAGATATGCCTGATCGGGACATCCCCTGGATCTGGGACGACTTTGTCCCCTTCAAATTCATGGAGTCTAGTAGTAGGGACGTCAGACGAAACAGACAAAACATGTGCGAATGATTGGTGAATTCTATCGTGGTTGGATATGGTGTCACGGATACTGGCCCGTGTCACACTACCCGTGATGAAAACCTGGACCACATCCACACTCGGACGTGTCCGAGTTGTTGACCGTTCACTGGCACTCACCCTACTTTGTGCTATCGACCAGGTTGCCGGAGTGTCGCTACCCCCGCCGCCGAAATGCAGTTACACAGCGTCAGTCATACGAAGCTTTCATTGCAGAAATTCCACTAATTGGCTCGGATTGTCTTCCCATTAGAGTTGTGTCTACCTACATGTACCATGTACCCGGGACCGCGCCAGAGTGAATCACATTATATTAGGGTCATGACAGAAGAAATGAGCCGCCCAAATTCATGGTATAATTCATCGAGCCAATTAGTCTGGGCCTAAAATAATAATGATAAGTGGAGCCGTAAGTGGTTCGCGGCGGGTTGAACAAGGGGGAGGGCGAAGGCGATAAGTTGAAGAGGGATAAAGATTAGGAAAATGTTAGGGGAAACAGCCGTCGGTCGATGTCGGACATCGTTACCCGTCGCAGCCAGAGTTGTAGGGGTCCCAATGGAAGGGAAGTGGGAATGTTACTACTGATTATTTATATGTGATGGAAACAAAAGCCTGGGGTATAGAAGACAAACCGAGATCGAAAGGGGAAGGCAAAGGGAGGCAATGAATGTGAGCTTGTAGGACGTGCTCATGGCGTGGTATGACTCGGATATCTAGAGTTGGTTGTAGCGGAAGATTTCGTGGCGGTGGGAACCATGACGACGGCATGCTCAGCAACGTGTTCCCTACAAAGTCTGCCAAAATCTAAATCGACGCCGTCGTGGCGTGCTGTCTTCCTCAGGGGCGTTGCTCTGTCGGATTACTTTCAGGAAGACGTTTTCTAGCGTCGCCTTCTCGACGGTGTATTCCGAAAAGTCGCCTTGCGAAGTCAGGATATGGAAAAGCCGCGCGAGCGACATGCCACCACCACCACCACCACCACCACTCTCGCAAATCGGCACTTCAAATCGAGTAGCGACGTCATCGGCGAGACGTGCGCCCAGGACGCGACTCATGATGACCTGAGCTCTAGCCACATCTTCCCGTGTAGGACACGAGAAGTGGACCTGATACGTCGCATAGCGCGCAGCAAGTTCTTCCGTGGTGCCGATGGCTGTTTGTTGTCGGGGTGAGTGGAACACAGAGTAGAGAGGGGGTCAGAGGGCTGGAGAACTTACCAAGCATCTTTTTGGATATGATCCCGACCTTGTTCGCGAGTGCCGACACTTCTTCCATAGAGTCTGAGAGGAAAGTGAGTACATCGGTACGAGGCGCAGGGTGGACATACGCGTGGTAATGACAACTGCTTTCCCGACTGCAACGTTCCTCAATGTTCTCCACAAGTCTCGCTTCATCTTGGCATCAATTCCAGTGGAGAATTCGTCGATGAGCACGACAGAGGGGTTGCCTAAAAAGAGATGGGTCAACAAGGATGCATTAATGAGAGGGGCGACCGAGGCTCACCAATGAGTGCAATGGCGAGCGACAGCTTACGCTGGTTGCCACCCGACAGCTGACTCGCTAGCCGGTCCGCATACATGCTCAAAGAGGTTGCGGTCATGAGCGACTCAACATTATCATGCAACTCACGTCCACGCGCAAGTCCTTTGAGACGTCCGTAGATAAACAGGTGTTCTCGGACGGTCAGCTGGACGTCAATGGCGGTAAACTGAGGACAGACACCGAGCGCGAGACGTGCGGTACGAGAAGAGTTGACGACAGAGATGCCCTTGATCTTGATATCTCCTGCGTTGGGGGCCACATCATCGCCTACGGGAGCTTTCAGAAAAAATGTTGGAGAAGATGGACAAAACACGTACGAATCATGTTGAAGGTTGTGGTCTTGCCTGCCCCGTTGGGTCCAAGCATCGCGAATATAACGTCACTAGAAACACCAAAAGAGACGTCGTCCACTGCTCTGTTCCCATCAAACGACTTGGTAACATGAAGGATGCGTAACGCATCGCTCGAATGCGCAACCGCCCTCGCTTCCTCCGTGACGTCTTGTCGCGAGATCTCATTGGCGGTGAGGTTCGAGTCGAGTCGAGCTTGGTGTTTGCGCGTCTTCAATACAAGAAGTGGAATAATAGATCCAGAGTCAACCAAGACAAGAATGCTGATGAGGACAAAACCGTAAACAAAGAGGTATAGAATCGGCCCGCCATATCGCATGATGTCACCCATGGATGAAGTCGTCACCGGCGTGGACCCACTACAAAGGAGCGAGAAGAGATTGATTGAAACAAAGGCCGAGCGCAGCTGTCATTTAAATCCAGCAAGATGCGTGACGGTGATTGTCCAAGATACTTACCACGCTGGCAACAGGTGAAAGGACAGATAGTGTGAAATCTGACAGAAATACTCAATCGCAATCCACGTCACGTGCGGGATAGAGGCTCACGAATGATGGTGATTATCCGGTTTGCTTGCGAGGTCTTTGCATAAGTGAGGGTGAGGAGCCAGCCAGCCAGGTACAGCTGAAAGCGAGTAAGCGTGCTGTCCCCATCTCAAGCCTATGCTTACACTCACAGCATACATAACAATTTGATATCCAGCGGCAGCAGCGAACGACGTGAGTGGAGATGACATGAACAGCGAAACGCAATACGAAAAGAGTGTGCCAACGACACCGTATTCTACAAGGACGACCCACTGGTCAAGATACGGTGAGCACCTGTGAACGAGTGCGAGGGAAAACGGCTTACGAATAGCCCAAGCCCATAGAACTGATTAGAAACGGCAGCGACTCGGAAGACGATAATGATGGTGGTGGCGATAATGACACAAAATATAAAGTCCCAAAGCAAGTGCCCGAGCCAAAGACCAATCGGGTTTGATAAACCGTTGGAGAACTGCATCGCTTGGACAGACGATCGTCACTCTAGTGAGACATACAACGAAAAGAATGCAGGGTATACGGCCTTAGAACGGATCAACACACCGAGAACCAGTCGATGGCGGGATCTTACCATGGCAGCCCCAAAGAATGCCATCCACTTCAAGTCTGCGAGTGTTTCCTCCGCGATCGGAGAGAAGTTCGCATAGTTAGCCATGATGATACTTGGTATACCCGCCGCGTCACCGGACGCATTAAGCGCACGATTATAGAGAATATTCGTAGCCAGATTCAGCATCGTTGGACCTGTCAAACCAGGGGGTGGTGTTGCATCCCAGGCGATCAGCGCATCGCCCGTCTGCATATCGATGGATATGCCACCAACGGGAACGTTTAGGTAGTTTTGTTGAATCGTAGAAATAAACGTGGCATTATCCGGAACGTTTTCCGTCAATATCGACACAGTCGATTGACCCAGGGTTGTTGTAATATTAGGCGGCGACTGCAAAATGCTAGTAAAGGGTGTGGAGTCAAGGATCCCAATGGGCGAGTCTGGCCAAAAAAGGGGGGTGATAGTTTCATCTGTGAACTCCACCGCGCACGATGGAGTTTGGCCCGACAGGAAGAACAAAGGTATGCAAGCTCCACAAACGGCAGTGAGAACAGAAAACACAGGTATAAGCCAGCTTCTCCGTGCAATTAGCATTCGCTTGTAGAATATCGTCAGTGCTTGACTGATCGGCGATCGTGCACGACCGTCTGTCAGGATGAGTGGGGAAGGAGCCAAAATTGCTTGTAATGGTTCGGGGACGGTCGGAGTTGGTACACCTTCTGTAGAATGCATCGACTTCTCGCCGTTGTCTGGCGTGCGTGTTTTGGCGTCAGTTGTCATCAGAGCGAGGAAGATGTCCTCGATGGAAGTTCCCAGTATGTTAACAGTTGAAATATGATATTTCCAAGCTTCGTCGTCAAGTAGCCGAAGCACCTTCTCAACCACGACCGAATCCCTGGATTTCAAGTGGTAAACCATATGAGCAGGGAATGTCTGTGACAGTGTGCACTGTGGCGCAAGCTCTCGAATGCGACCCAGGACCTCCAGCGATGAGCTCCAGGTGTTCTTTTCAGCCAGCCCCTTAAGATCGAACGTGACCTGGATACTATAGCCTTGCCCAAGGTTTGTCTTGAGTGCAACGGGTGATCCCTCGGCAACTAGTCTTCCGGGTGCAGCCAAGATCGCGATGTGGTCAGCAAGAAGATCAGCTTCATCTAGGAAATGTGTCGTGAGTACGATAGTTCTGTCGCGCTTCACCGACGTCAGCGTTCTCCAGAGTGCGCGACGTGAGAGAGGATCAACACCAGACGTGCACTCGTCAATGAGAACGATCTTGGAACCACCAATGAGTCCGATAGCGAGCTGGAGCTTCCTTTTCTGTCCGCCAGAAAGCGTGTTGGCATTCGAGTGAATCTCCTTCCCGAGATCACAATCACGCAGCAGCTGTTCGTAGTCTTCGTCTGTGCATGTAGAATGCGAGGAGTACTTGATTGCGTGCCAGACACGAAGAGTTTGGTAACATGTGAGGTCCGGGAATAGAACATTCTTCTGAGGCACTACCCCGAGGGTGCCACGCGGTGGACGCTTCACACCGCCCTCAAAGGTGATGGAACCCGAAGTGCGTCCCAAGAGATTCGCAAGGATTGAGAGTGAGGTCGACTTTCCAGCGCTGAAAATATCTATTAGACCATCCCCAAACTAGTTACCAATATAGACTCGCCCGTTTGGACCCAGCAAGACAAAAATACCAGACCTGGGGATATCCAGCGAAAGATTGAAAACGGCAGTGACCGGTCCTTTTTCACGACTGAACAGAGGGAGTGAACGTCTTGGAGAGATTCTTTATAGAGATAGCCACCCCACTTGGATGCGGAGGGAGGTTCTCCTGCTTCCACCTGTGGGGACACATCCAAAAACCACCAGACGGCTCCTTTGCATAGTACATACACCTCTCGAGTAACGTTCCCAGATATGGCCACAGAAATATATCGATCTGGAAGCGTCCCTAAGAAAGATATTGGGGGAGATGGGATAGTGCTCACGATGCAGGCGATTGTCATCGGCAAAAGTGTGAGATGGTTGTCAGGATCTGGCTTGAGGAGGTTGGTTGGCCTGAGGTGATTCTCGTAGCCACATATCGCACGGACGGCGAAGATGTAGTACCCGGGGGGGAAGATGAGGGTGAATATCGTGGCCGCTGTGGTGCTAGCACGAGAGAACGCCAATGCGAGGATAGCAAATATGATGGACAAGAATGTTGAAGCCACCGCGGCGGACTTGGGACTCTTCCAGGAAGGGGTCGCCACGAAGAAAGACCAACTAGCAAGTGATAAACCGAGCAGAATATGCACCATGAGAATTACACTGCCGTTGGTCTCCGTAAAAATTTTGTGATGCCATATCACCGCCACAATAACCCAAGCCGGAAGGTACGCCAGGGATATACTGACATACCATGATCTACGAGGCAGAATAACGTTGGGAAAACCGTTGGAGACGATGAACGTACATTATTCGAGCTGAGTCCAGGAGCCCCATTGCCTTCATGTGGCTGGCCAACAGGTCAGCCCGCTCTCTTGCAAAAGCTTCAGGGAGTTGATACGCGATGCCAATATAGCAAATAAAGCTGATATGCAGGTAAGTGCGAGATGCGTATGCATATGGAGAATACATGCTGAGCAATGACGAGCAGTGTTCTAATGCCTCTGATGTAACCTAAAAAAATAAACAAGGAATATAGTGGGCGATGATACAATCATACTCAATCTAATCTGCGTCATTTGTTGTTGGTTGGTCTCTTGCGTGTATGGCCATTCCAAAGGAGTTGGGATCGATCGACCTGCTCTCAGAGCGATAAGTGCCTAGAATGACGTATTCAGCACCAAGAGAGTATACAAATGCAGTCCAGGATTACCTTATCTATAGCCAATTGCAGTGGTAGGATGCGAGTTTCGAAATCGTTCGTGTGACTATACACGTTGACGTACGTGAGACCCCCATCGGCACTTATCGTATAGTTGATAGGGGTGGTGTCTGTAGGAGATGCGGGCAAGTTATTGAATGCAATGTCAGCGTAACACCCAGAAATTAGGTTAAAGTTCTCTCGACAGTTGGAAGGGATGTCCGCAGGGCTGGCAACCTGTTTGACTGGTATTCATCAAACTCACTGGTGATATGCGCCATGATGGCACTCGCTGACGGATTCCCGGTACCGTTTGTCCCGTCGGCCCATATCAAAGCCAAAGAACCATCAAATTGCGTGGTAAAATTGTAAATCGACACAGGAGTACCCATGCCATACTGTGATAAAGTCAGAGAAAGACACCTTCAATAAAACTGGACAGACATTGTTCGGGAAGTTTAGAAGGATCTGGACAATGGTAAGAAAGACTTGAAAGAGTATTAACGGGGTGCTGGGCAAAGGCAAATCGGAAATACCTCCATAACCGATTGGGAGCAGGACGCAGCGCAGCAAGTTCAGCTGCACAATGTTAGACGTGCTGCGGAGGAGAATGCCAGTACTCACGAGTTTGTACTTGGATAGTACAATCCAGTTCTTCCAGAAAAGGGCTGTGAACTGCCTGAAAAACTGCCCCTTCATGTTGGCAATAGACTTGTCTTCGAGGATGAAGCTTGAGAATTCGCCAGAGTGAGCGCTACGGGATATATACATATGTATCCTTGGTCACCTCTCGTATATTTCATGCAGAGTGTGGGATCCAGTCCATACAGCGATAATGGTGCATGATTGACATGCTAATTAGCGTGCAGTTGTGGTACATCAGTACACTATCTGCCACTCCAAGTCGGTGATACATCACTGATTTATTACGCTGTGCTGAGGCCACGCAGCCACACCACACTATTTGCCACTCTCACGTCGATAATAAATCACTGATTTATTGCGCTGCGCTGAGGCCACGCAGCCACCAAGCGTGATATATCACTTACACCTGCCACGCTCAGCTCCGATCTTTGTAATACATCACACAACGGTAAGCATTCTCCCCTTTCCCGCCACCGATAATGTTGATGTATCACCCATACCACCTCACGTGATGGATGGCGTTGATGCATCACTGATGATAGCTCGGAAAGGTAGATCTAACCACCCTGTGCTGATATATCACTCGATGGTACGCGTTCCAGCTTCGATATATCACTCGCCCAGTGAGGTGGATCCTGTAGAAACCTATTGGTTATATCTGGTATCTGTACTGTCTTCAGTAAGTCACTTATATTAGATGTGTAGTAGCTACCTGTACTGTCTTCAGTAAGTCACTAAAGACGAAGTAAACTATCTACTGTCC